>JALPBZ010000055.1:0-104690 GCA_026538355.1 Cryptococcus sp. GC_Crypt_5
AAGAAAGACACCGAGCACTGCAGTCCACTCCACTAGCGTGTTTTACTATCATATATACCACATGGACCCTGAATCTGCCAATCTGCTACGTATGCCTCGTGGAAAACGCCAAAGCCACCGAATGATAATCTCTCTTTTCTGCTAAATGACGCCCTTCTCGTCACCCGTGCCCCGCTTATATTGATTCATTTAACACAGGGTAAAAAGCCAATTCTATTACACTGCATCCCGTGACTCTCTGTCCTCTCTTTGATGCATGACTTTGACTGGTGTATCGACCACTCACACCACAATGTCACTTGCATCCGGCAGCCGATCGCAGCGTTCTTCTCCCCTTGCTCAGATGAGAACACTCGCACTCTCCCAGCCAGATGATCCAGATGAAAATGCACAGTCGTATCATCTAACTCGTATGAAGAAAGGTCCAGGCTGCATGGGAGTTGAGGCGTCATACACATAGCCGATACTTGTTGGTGGAGCCTCATGCTTATATGGCTATCTATGACAAGAGTGGCACTACGGTACTACGGCACACTAGCGTCGGTACGCGGTGATTGGGCAGAGAGAATTGATCCGGAACAACCGGACTAGTGACTTGCGGCCTCAATCGTCAAGTAGCATCGAAACAAGGGGGATCTGGGGGGTTTCTCGCTAGAAGAGCGGGTATAGCGTGAAACGCTGCTAGAGTCGATGATCGAGGTACCTGGTCGGAATCTGATAAACGAAGGAAGACTGCTCCTCTTACGTAGCGAGATAAATCCGTTATCGCCATGAATGAACTTGTACAAGTACATACAACATGCGGGATCTATTGTCCGTCTCCCAGTCTATCAAGCTATTGCACCACGCGAGTCTCCGAGGTGGACACTCATTGCCCTGCCGCCGGAGATGCAGGTTCCGCTTGAGTAGTAGCGGCCTTGAGCTCTTCGTCCAGTAACCGCGACACAGCCATGAACCTGCGATGGTCATACGTCAATATCGTTCAAGCATAAACGAAACATAAGTAGCTGCACGCTACCGTCACGAGTCTGCCGCGTGTATGGACACTCACTGAGAACCACAACTAACGCCTAGTCTCGCCATGGACTGTAATTGCTGCGCCATGAGATCGAGCTGGGCTTCACTCTCGGCCAGGTTGGTTTGCAGCTGTCGTAATCTCGACGAGAGAGCGGTATAATGCCGCGCCTTGACTGTTGAGGACATGGTCGGGTGTGGGTGGTGTATGAATCTGGTGTGACGTTCAGGTGAGGTCGATATCGATGACTGTTGAAGGGGACACAGACGAACAGGAAGGAAGATGCACGGTGGAAGTTTGCGCACTGTCGAGTTTGAATGCGGAGAAGACGACACGTAGGGACAGATGCGTTCGTCGATACTCTCTGCTTAGTCTCTGCAGAACTGGATGTCTGGTGGAATAGCAATGTTCAATGAATGCGCGTTGATGTTTACAAAATCACGCGTCAAAGGTATTGTTGCTCTTGACTAGCATCGCGTGGCTACCACGCGAGAGCTGAAATTTGATTCCGCTTGCCCCCCCATTTAATGACAGCGAATTGGATCAAGGAGCACCGGGCCGGCGACTTACCGAAGCAAGACAAGAGACACGGCTCTCTGCGCACGATGCATGCACATAGCGAGACACGCCGCAGCTCTGGCGACGGTCCGGAGTAACAATGCAGCCATGGACCGAAGACTGACGCTCGGTATTATCGGATACAGTATCGATTGCATTCTCAGAGTGATCGAGCGAGCGCTGATTGGCTGATTGCACGGGAAGGAGTGAACGGGGCTCCGTTGATATCGCGATACCGCTGTAACCGTAGGCAAAATAGCATTTGCCGGTTGACGAATAGGCGGATAGCACAGAAGGAATGAGGCAATGGGAGATCCCGCCTTTCCTTGAATCAAGGGCGAATTCGACTCCAACTGCCACTCTTCTATTTGTCGCACAGTGGTGACACGGTGACCGCACCGTTTTCTACCGGTTCAATCATATCCCCGCACAATCCCAACATCCCTGTCCCAGGTGTCTTCTGCTTTCTTCAACATTTATACACACCTCAATATCTATCGTGCATAACGCCTGATATCCTTGCTAGCACATAGCATCAACGTCGTCATGGCCGACACACAAACGCCTGTGAGTATGCGATCAGTCCGCTGACCACCACCTCCTTTGTGTCCTGTCCGCTTCCTTCGCCTCGCGCATAAGATGGAGCACTCACTGATAACACCGTTCCTGCCAACTTCTCCTCCTCACAACAACCACCATGCAACCCCACACCCACCAACAGATCGAGGCATGGGTCAACCACCTCGGGATTGAGACCTCTCGACCCGGCACCCCCAGTTCGCCCAGTAACCCCACTACGTGCGTATCTCAAACCTCTTCCTCTTACACACGCTGACATACTGGCACAGAATCCATGGACTCCGACACAAGCAAGCGGGCCACTCGGGTCCCTTGAAGAAGGTCCTGGTCGCAAACCGTGGTGAAATCGCCATCCGTGTTTTCCGTACAGCCCACGAGCTCGCCATGTCGACCGTCGCCATCTATTCCCACGAAGACAGGATGGGCGCACACAGGTACAAGAGTGACGAGTCGTACCTCGTCGGCAAGGGGTTGTCCCCTGTCGCAGCGTATCTCTCCCAAGACGACATCGTGCGCATCGCTCTCGAGCACGACGTGGACATGATCCACCCGGGGTGAGCAGGTCTTATCGCACAGTGCGCAACACAGCTGACTAGCCCCTCGCAGCTACGGCTTCCTCTCCGAGAACGCGGAATTCGCCAAAAAGGTCGAAGACGCAGGTATCGCTTTCATCGGCCCCCGCCCCGAGACCATTGACGCTTTGGGAGACAAGACAAAGGCTCGTTCTTTGGCTATCAAGACTGGCGTTCCAGTCGTTCCCGGTACTCCCGGCCCAGTCGAGACCTACGACCTCGCAGCGGATTTCATTGAGCAATACGGCTTCCCCGTCATCATCAAGGCTGCTATGGGTGGTGGTGGTCGAGGTATGCGTGTTGTACGAGACCAGGAAAGCTTCAAGGAGAACTTTGAGCGAGCTGTCTCCGAGGCCAAGAGCGCTTTTGGCGACGGAACGGTTTTCATCGAACGTGAGTTGGTTTACTTTTGTCGCAAGACTGACAGGCAGGCTTCCTCGACCGTCCCCGACACATCGAGGTGCAACTCCTCGCAGACGGCGAGGGCAACTGCGTCCACCTCTTCGAACGTGACTGCTCAGTTCAAAGGCGACACCAAAAGGTGAGTCTTCGCCCTACGTGACCCTAGCTGACAGCTCGCAGGTGGTCGAGGTCGCTCCCGCTCCCCACCTTGACGAATCCGTCCGTCAAGGCATCCTTAGCGACGCACTCAAGCTCGCAGACGCCGTCAAGTATCGTAACGCTGGTACCGCAGAGTTCCTCGTCGACCAACAAGGTCGTCACTACTTTATCGAGATCAACCCTCGTATCCAAGTCGAGCACACCATCACCGAGGAGATCACCGGTATTGACATCGTCGCGGCTCAGATCCAGATCGCTGCCGGTGTCACCCTCAAGCAACTCGGTCTCACTCAAGAACACATCCACCGACGAGGTTTCGCCATTCAATGCCGTATCACTACCGAAGACGCCGCGGCGGGCTTCCAACCTGACACCGGGAAAATCGAGGTGTACCGCTCTGCCGGTGGAAACGGTGTTCGACTGGACGCAAGCTCAGGTTACGCTGGTGCACAAATCACCGTGAGTTCGGTCATAAGCATCTGGTCATCCGCTGACATCGCTATAGCCCCACTACGACTCGCTGCTCGTCAAATGCTCTGTCAGTGGCGCCACTTACGAAGTCGCCCGCAGAAAGATGCTTCGTGCTTTGGTCGAGTTCCGTATCCGAGGTGTCAAGGTAAGCGAAAATTGAACCGGTGGGGCGCTGACGCTGCAGACCAACATACCCTTCCTCATCCGTTTACTCACTCACCAAGTCTTCGAGTCCGGAAAGACATGGACAACATTCATCGACGACACACCCGAGCTCTTCAAGCTTGTGCACTCCCAAAACCGTGCCCAGAAGCTTTTGGCCTACCTCGGTGACATTGCGGTGAACGGATCCTCGATTAAGGGTCAAATGGGCGAGCCTGGCCTCAAGACCGACGCTCTCATGCCCACTATCGTCGACAATGCCGATCCCAGCAAGATTGTCGACACCTCTGAGCCTTGCCAGAATGGTTGGAGGAACATCATCGTCAACGAAGGACCCGAGGCTTTCGCCAAGGCCATCCGCGGCTACAAGGGTTGTCTCATCATGGACACCACGTGGCGAGATGCCCACCAATCGTTGCTCGCTACGCGTATGCGTACCGTAGACATGGCCAACATCGCCAAGGAGACTAGTCATGCGCTCCAAAACGCATATTCCTTGGAATGCTGGGGTGGTGCCACCTTTGACGTCGCGATGCGATTCCTCTATGAGGACCCTTGGGACCGATTGGTGGGTTGCACTGTAACACCGGCCGAGAGGTTTAGCTCACATCCGATTAGCGCACGCTCAGGAAACTCGTCCCGAACATCCCATTGCAAGCCCTCGTCCGAGGTGCCAACGCCGTCGGCTACACCTCGTACCCTGACAACGCTATTTACGACTTTTCCAAAAAGGCCGTAGAGGCAGGTCTCGATATCTTCCGTATTTTCGAGTAAGTCGAAAACCACCCAGTCCAAGTCGCTGACCATTCCCAAGCTCCCTCAACTACCTCGACAACCTCAAGGTCGGTATCGATGCCGCCAAGAAAGCTGGCGGTGTCGTCGAGGCTACCATCTGTTATTCTGGTGACGTCGCCAACCCAAAGAAGACGAAATACACCTTGCAATACTACCTCGACCTCGCAGATGCGTTGGTCAAGGAGGGCATCCACGTCCTCGGTATCAAAGACATGGCGGGTCTGCTCAAACCCGAAGCAGCACGTATCCTCATCGGTGCATTGCGCAAGGCTCATCCCGACCTCCCCATCCACGTTCACTCCCACGACACCGCTGGTATCGCCGCGGCCAGTATGATTGCATGCGCTGCTGCCGGTGCCGATGTCGTCGACGTCGCCATCGACGATCTCTCTGGTCTCACCTCGCAGCCTGCTATGGGTGCTGTCGTCTCTGCTCTCGAGCAGACCGGTCTCGGCACAGGTATCTGCCACGAGAACATCCAAGCGCTCAACGACTACTGGAGTCAGATCCGAAAGCTTTACCAGTGTTTCGAGGCAAACGTCCGAGCGTCCGACTCGGGAGTCTTCGATCACGAGATGCCCGGCGGTCAATACACAAACTTGCAATTCCAAGCCTCTCAGCTCGGTCTCGGCACACAATGGCTCGAAATCAAGAAAAAGTATATCGAAGCGAACCAACTCTGTGGCGACATTGTCAAGGTCACTCCTTCGTCAAAGGTCGTAGGCGACTTTGCCCAATTCATGGTGTCCAACCAGCTGTCAAAACAGGACGTCATCGACCAAGCCACAACCCTCGACTTCCCTTCATCCGTCGTCGAGTTCTTCCAAGGTTATCTCGGTCAACCGTACGGCGGCTTCCCCGAGCCTTTGCGCTCAAACATCATCCGCGACAAGGAGCGTATCGATGAACGTCCTGGTCTCAGCATGAAGCCTTTGGACTTCAAGCAGATCAAGTCGGAGCTGAGAGAAAAGTATGGCCAGCACATCACCGACTTTGACGTCTCGAGCTACTACATGTATCCCAAGGTGTTTGAGGAGTTCCAGGGCTTCTTGGAGAAGTTTGGTGATCTCAGGTGGGTGAAGTCATATCGAAATATGCTGACTCGTCATTAGTGTCCTTCCCACGCGCTACTTCCTGGCCAAGCCAGAGATCGGCGAGGAGCTCTCCATCGCTATCGAGAAGGGAAAGACCTTGACTATCAAGCTGCTCGCTGTTGGACCTTTGAACCAAGACAAGGGAACCCGCGAGGTCTTCTTCGAGCTCAACGGCGAGGTGAGTCAAGACCACAGCTGATAAGAGACACTACGGCTGACATCGCCCAGTCCCGAGCTGTCGTGATCAACGACACCAACGCGGCTATCGAGCACGTCTCAAGAGAAAAGGCGTCTAGTGATCCAGGAAGCGTTGGTTCCCCAATGGTGAGTCGCTGTCGGGACGCGGGTCGCGATAATATGCTTATTTCATTTCGCAGTCCGGTGTCGTCATCGACGTCCGAGTCAAGGAGGGCCAGGAGATCAAGGCTGGTGACCCTCTCTGTGTCCTGTCTGCGATGAAGGTGCGTGACTTCGCTTGATTACTGTTTCGGCCGAAGCTGACCTGTCGTTTCCGCAGATGGAATCCGTCGTGTCATCCCCTGTCTCAGGAAAGGTGCACAGAGTGTTGGTCAAGGAGAACGACTCGATCGGACAGGGTGATCTGGTGGTTGAGGTCCACCATTAGGTCAGGCGGTGTCCTGCGTGATGTACATAGATGGTTGGATATACCCTGTGTGCCTAATCGCGCATGTGCAAGAGAGAACAAAGGCGATCGTTGAAATATGAAATTGAATGCAGTGCTTTTGTCAGTCTACGTCGTCCGAGTCCAGAGATACAGGTGATAGTCCAGTATCAGGCTGCTAGTTGATTGACAGGGAGACAGATTGCATCGAGGCTACAATATGAATAACAGGGAGACAGATTGCATCGAGGCTACAATATGAATAACAGCTACAAGGTTTACAAAATAAATACATGATCCGCTGAGATGGTACATGGTGCCAGAGAAGTAAATCTGCGCCTTTTTACGAAAGTACGACAATAGGTGATGAGGGATTACCACACGGGTGTGTCATCGCCTCCGGACCCGCAATAGCCGGGGGTGGAGTCTGGGTCGTCGCACTGTGTGATGTGGTTAGCATTGGGACGGTAGGCAGAGTGAGACGCAACGAGTTGAGGGTTGAGGATACAGTTGGACTCACGGGGTTGTCGTAGACTTTGATCTGGGGTTCATCCTTCTTACCCCCTTTGGCTCCTTTACCCCCTTTACCGAGCTTCTTGCCTTGCGGGGACTTGTGTGATTTGGCCTTGGCGTCGGACCCAGCGGACCCACCGGATCCAGCTTGAGCCTTGCTATTGGGCTCTTTGGTGGGTTTGTAGACGTATGAGAACTCTGCGCCGGGCGCACCGCACGCCGCAATGCTCTTAACGGACGTCACGCCCCCGCAGCGACATGCGAACCCTCCCTCTCTATCTCTCCCACTGCCACCGACGCCGCCGCCGCTACCGCTATTCGACGCGCTGGGGACCGGCTTGAACAGCGCCCCTTCGTCGTTCTCGCATGCGGAGAAGCAGTCTTTGGGCGACGTGTACACCCCCACAGAGGTGAATTGCCCGATGAATCCAGATGAACAGACTATGAAGTGATGGTCGCTCTTCGTCAGTGCTGCCTGTGGGCGAGAGCGGCATTGCCAGCTTGTCAGCAACGACCAGCGAACTGAGTGCAGATCCCGCTCGCAAGCGGTGCGCGGACTCACCCTGGTTTGGCCCGCACGACACCCGAATGACCCGACTGGCTGGACCGCGTAGTCCCCTGCTCTCGGTGATGTTGAGGAACAAGTACATGCGCCGAGCCCTTTTGTCCCTTGGGTGAAGTACGAGTAGGTGTACGGGCCCGCTTCGCTGCATGCTGTCTGTCGGCGAGTCGGCGAGTTGCGAGTCAGCGTCGGTGCTCAGACCTCAATATGAAGACGTGGACGGAGGAGGAGCAGGAGCAGGAGCAGGCAGACGCACCGCACAATCATAATACGATTTCCTCGCCTCCTTCACTTTGATCCCCAGCCCACCAGCCAGCGCGTGACTCGGCTCGAGACAGCCTATAAACTCGGACGTAGTCTGCGCTGATACGTTGACTATCACTGAATTGAGCAAGAGTGGAGCGAGGATCAGGGATATTATCGTATACGAGTATGGATGAGAGCGTGGGCGGGCCATTGCTTTTGTGTGTATGTATGTGTGTACTCGAGTATATGCTTGAACGAAGTGCGAAGTGCGAAGTATTGTACGGGTGTCTCGCGAGGCAAGTGGACTCGCGGGGATATGCAAAGAGACAAGAGAATTGGTCGACAGGCCGGCTGTCGTTTTCGCTATCGCTATCGCTGCCGATGTCGGTGTCGTTGCTTTCGTTGCTGTCGTTACTGATCAAGGTTGCAATGAGATCACAGCAACGAAGATGGTCTTCGGAAAGTAATTGTAGCAGCACTATACGACTGACTACTTCTTCGCCAAGAACCGGCTCGCCGGCTCGCCTGCTCGTGGTTTCGACCACGGCCCTGACCAAGTCGCAGTCGGCTATACATGTCTTTCCCTCTCTACCATATTCACCGAGCGTAGCGTAGCGTGAGCACACTTGCCACAGCGTAGAAGCGTACGACGACTCTCAGGACTTTTCACAGATTGGTAGACGGGCTGTAAGCATGTGAGGGTGTGGCTACTCGGCTAACGAGATAAAAAGGTTTAATCCGTTTAATCGGTGCCTAAGCGCGGAGGGCGGAGGCGGTAAAGCATTGGTCTGCGCCCGTACGTTCCGTGCGTTCCGTGCTTTACGCCCGTCAATCCGCCAGAACGCGTTCCTCGTCCTCCTACCCCTACATCTCACCAGAGACAGAATCGACACTAGCCGTTACATGTCATCGGCATATCTCCGTGCACGGCATGCACTGCATCTGCATCTGCGCAGCTGCGCAGCTGCTGCGTTGTCGTTACGACGTGTGATGTGAGGCAAGCATCGCTGTATCATTGTCATCATCTTCGCTCTTGGCGTACTGTACGGAGATATGCAGTCTCATATGTTTCGTTTGACGCTGTAAGGGACTGTCGTATTGGTGCACAAGTCGTACATCCTTACTGCTCTGCCATGCAGAATCATCCGACCAGTCTGCGTCTCGCAAGTTAAGCATGTAGAGAAGTACGACTCCCTTCCAGGACTCTTCTCGCCGATACACGATGTGACACAGGAACAACAGGTGAGTGACACATGATTCAAATGTCACATGTCGGCTCGTTATGTATCATACATATAACATGGGGGGGTGCTGTACAAACATCGTGCAAGTCATGCTTCTGTCCCGTGTTCCTTTTCCGTCCTTGTCCTTCTCCGTCGGATGCCATACATGGTTGAATATTGTGCAGGGTTATAATCGTGTCGGTCGGTGTTCGTCATGCCGTGCTCCTCATCCTCTCCGCGTAAGGGCGTTGATCATCGTATCTATATGCAGGCATCAATGCACACTGCCTCACGCCCTCCTTGCAAGCTCGCTCGCAGAGAGACCGAGCTCAAAAGTCGTCCGGAAGGCTTTCGTAGGAACGATCAATTTCTGCGATGATCCCTTTGATTTGTTCGTTTTCATTCCTGCATGCGGCATGTCGTGGGTAGCGATACGAGCGAAGAGAGCGCGAGAGAGCGGTTGTGATTTGGGCATGTGAGCTGCTTGCTGAGGCGGAGCAGGGAGAGAGCTGAGTGGCGCCAAACCTCGGATGCGGGCTGGGCGAGAAATGGAGGCAGTCGCAGTGGAAGTGGAGGTGGAGGTAGGTCGAGGATAAGGGTGAGCTTGTGGTTTCGGTGTCGTTGATGATGACGACGACGACGACGACGATGATGGGGATGTACCGTTTGATTCCTTGATAGGCGAGGAAGACGCAGGTGTGATGGGCGGAGAATGGTGCCACTCGAGATCCTCTCGTCTCGCTTCGGCTTCCTCGTACTCGTCCAGAAAGTTGGCTTCGGTCTCGCTTTCAGTCGGGGAAGGGGCGTTGGACCAGCTGGACGAGGACGAAGACGAGCTCGAAGGTCCCGCGTGGAACATGTCTTCGTCAGACTGGGGTGATGTGGGGTGCGACGAGCGTGGGAACGAGGTAGGATGCATCGTGTGAGCGGTGATGGGTCGTGTGGTGTGGTTGGGTACCCTTTTGGTACGAGTGGGAGGTGTGCAGTGGAATGTAATATGTAATTGTGATATCCAAGTCAAGTCCAAGTGCTGTCCAAGGTGCAAAGACTTGTCTGCGTAGCGAGGTGAAGGTGTGGGAAGAATAGCGGTCGTGGAAATGTGGTGGTTGGACGTTGGGTAAATGGCCTTTTATATGGGAACTGACGTCGGCTTGTGAAATGATTTATTGATTTGTTGGGGAAATGAATGCGGCCGTGATTGTGTAGCGCCGAGTGACGTTTTTGTGCGGTGCTACGCAGCGTGTGAGTGTGTGAAAGTATGGAGTGATGTACAGGTGAATGATGCATGCTACCAGACTTCGACTAGATAGGTTAGTCATTGACCCCCACGACTTGCGCCCAATTCTGTGGGGAGACGTTTGCTCGAGTGAGTCTGGACAAATCCAGCTCGTAGGCCGAAACGCCACAATTGCATATTTCGTCAAAATATTGTTTTGGTTGGGGAAAAATAAAGGACGCATATGGAGTCCCCGTTTCAGGCTTATGTTATGACGTATTACGTATTGCGTATACGTATTCCGGGTTCCGGGTCCGGGTACTCTATGCCGACGTGCACATGCACATGCTCACTGTGCCTCGGTAGACCCGAGTATAACGACATCGCATCTCTCTCTCCCTTGTTTGGCATGGGTTACAATACCAGCGATGCGCGCCCCATCCACGACACTCCTTTGTCTCCGCATCCCACGATGCGATGTGTTCTCACGCATAGATCAATCGCGCAGATGCGAGATGGCTCCCTTTCTTACAGCCCGACTATGAGATGGCAGTTTCATCCATGAGAGCGTGCGAACTGAAGTTCTGACAATCTCGTCTGCGGTAGCCTCCATCCCATCTCATCAAAGGAGGCATTATTACTATCAGATGCTGAATCCCCCTGGCCTCGCTTGATGAGCACAGTACGCCTGTTGTCTGACTGGGCGGGAGTGATATGCCAAAGGACGTTTGTGAAGAGATGCGTATTTGATGGGAGGGATTGATCGTTTGCTACTCACATCCAATGGTCACTGATGAAGCATATCTCACAAGTGGATTCAACAGATATTGCGATTGTTCAACTGTTGACTTCGCCCATTTGTGAATATCAGCAAGAACATGCCCTCGCCGGACAGCAGACCGCGCCGGATTCGAAGGGATCAAGCCGCCTCTTCCTCCTCCTCATCCACCTCTTCCTCCTTCTTCCTCGCGGATAGGTGAGTCTATGCCTTTTGCTCCACTGCACGTCCTGGGATCCTGACATCTTCGTATCGCAGTTCACCTCTGCTCTCGTATGGACCCACAGGTACTTCCGGCTCGCCGTGGACAGCGGGCTACGCCTCGCAGTCCGATGGATACGACCAGACTCTGCGCATGACTACGGCGAGCAACTCGACCGTATCTTTCAATATCACTGGTGAGCTGATGTCTTGATCGCTTGTGCGCTAGGGACTGTATCAGCTCATAGTATAAAACTATGGTATAATTTGCAGCATCCGCACTCACTTTGCTCATTCCAGCATACGACCAATGCCAAGCTACACTCACGCTCAACGGCTCTTCGTCGATGTCGGCCTGCGCAACCAATTCATCGTCATCCTCGTCCTCTGATGCCACTACCGACGTCCCTTTCTCGCTGTACAACCTTCCCGAAGGCGTACACCAAGTAAAGTGGGACTCTGGACCTGTGTCAGCGAGTGAACAAGTGGTTTTCTGGGGCATTGAAGCGTCTCGTCCGTCCGAGCAAAGCGGGATGTCAAATGTCACTATCGACAATTATTTCGTATCCTCGGCCTCGGCCGTCTCCTTGTCCTATAGTGGAGATTGGACACACCTCGATTCGTCTACTGGGAGCAGTAGTTTGGCCGAACAAAGCCAGCTTGGAGAGTACTTCAACCAAACGATATCGCTATCACAGAGTGCGACTGCGTCCGTAACTTTCTCAGGCCAGGGTGAGTACGATGTCAAATCCATGCATAGCGCTGACTGTCACTATTACAGGCTCTGCGATATACCTATATGGGACAGTCGGACCAGACTACGGCGTTGCTTCAATCACCCTTGATAACGAGCTCGTCGAACCATCGCTGAACTGCTCTGTGAGCCTGACTCGGCGGGTAAAATTTGATTTACGTCTGATACACTGCTTCAGTACCCCTGGGACATCGCGTATGAGCTTTTGTGGTTCCGCACTGGTCTCGACTCCTCTCAAGTGCATAATGTCATCATGACTGACCTAGGCACGGGTACAGACGACAACAAGGTATCGCTCGACTTTGTCATCCTGACCGCGGACGCAGACACCTTGGCAAAGCTGTGAGCGCGAGCTTCAATCTTGCTGGAGTGAAAGGGAACGTAGCTGATACGGTCTGGTATCTGCTGTGGCAGGATCACCTCCCACACTTCATTCGTACATACTCTGGCGGGAAAGATAGTACTGTTCGCCGTGATCCCTGTAGTGGCGTTGACCCTGGTCGCCGCTTTACTCTTCTACTCCCTTCGCCGCCGCCGCAGAACACGACGACGTCTCTCTGACGATTCTGCACTGAACCTCTGTCCACCTCTCGGCCGGGAATGCGAAAGATCCGACAGACAACTCACTTTCTCCGGCCGCAGTACGCCTGCCAGCGAATACAAGTTCGCCATGTTAGATGATCGGATGCTTCGTGGCTCATCTGAGAAAGGCCTCACGCCTACTCGGACAGAGGAACAGCGCTTGGCCGCGCAGCAGCTACAGCTTATCGGACCAGGGCCCGATGAAGCCAACGATCGGCTGCGATCGCTTCTGGGCACGAATTATGCCGCGACGAACTACGAGTCGAGACGGGGTACTGCCCTGCCAGCCTACACGCCCGAAGGGACGTTCGTCTCTGCCCAATCTTCCAGCGACGACAGCCATATCTACGAAGCAAAGGGAGGTCAGTGCGAGACTATGACGGAGGCTTCATCGCATTTCCCAACGGCCCAAGAGGAGAAAGCGGGGCAACTTCAATATATGCGAGAAGCTATGACTGGCGTCGGTGGACCGTCTGGTACCGCAACCACCTTTGCGTCAGACTTTGCGGGTTCACCTCGCTCTCGATCCGAGGTAGAGCTGGACGCGGCACAGCGCGGATCGACCATCGCGCCGAGTAGTATCGTCTCCATCTTTGGTTTACCGGCTGGATCGGAAAGGTGGTCGTCCACTCTCACAGACGTGACGAATGGTACGACGAACGGATCACTCTTCCATACCCTTCATCAATCCCATTCACAATTCATTAATCAATCAGTGCCATTACCCGCATTCCCTCTACCGCCCGCCATGTCCGCCACACACGCTCGACCCACTCCCACCGTTGACACTGCTTTCCTGCGCGGACAAGCGTTCACTTACAACCAGCATCAAGCGTCGGCTTCTCCCATCTCGTCCCAGCCAGCGAACTCAGCCACGGCACTACTCAGTCGAGAACGCCAACGATCGTCGATCAGCTCACATCGACCCTCAGCCATGTCAGCTATATCGTCGGCGTCAACGTCGACTGGGACACCCCGCTCAGCATGGCACGACTCGCCAGCGAGACGACAGTGGGATTCACTCAAGAGGCAGCCTAGTACGTTCTCGATCCGGACGGAGATCAGCGCCGCGAGGCCTGATTCAGCAGTGATTCCGTTCGACGAGTTCATCAGTGGACTGAACGATGCTGCTGGAGAAGCTGAGAGGCGGGAGTGATCGTTAGTCGTGTGCGGATATAGGATATAGGCTAAGGCAGAGGGGCAGAGGTGTATGAGGTCAGATCCTAGTATTCTAGGACTGGGATGTACTCTAATTCAGCTGATGTGCGATGGAAGACCTACTGTCTTTGTAGACACGCCATTGGGGAGTATGTATACGTCTTCATGCTGTGCTCGAAATAGAAACCAGGAATGTGAGCAATAACGTGAGGTCTTGGCACGAAGTAGTGGGCTCCAGCAGATGCAGAGCATTCAGGATATATTCATATGCGGACATCGCCGTCGGTCATCCGCAGTGAGCCCAGTCTACTAGTTCCAGAGGACAGCATGACGTTGTTGTACTCGAGCAGCTTTATTCATGCCGAGTGCAAAGTTGATTTTGACTCAATCCACCATTTTAATAATCAGCTTTGCATACTTGATATCTAATACTCCCTCACAAGCATAGCGAGGCGTTTGTACACAGACTTATCTTTCCGCGCATACGGAACGTACCGACAATCAAGCAACAGCAACATGGGCGTCAATAGTCCTAT
The DNA here is from genome assembly GCA_026538355.1 of Cryptococcus sp. GC_Crypt_5. Lineage (NCBI taxonomy): Eukaryota > Fungi > Basidiomycota > Tremellomycetes > Tremellales > Cryptococcaceae > Cryptococcus > Cryptococcus sp. GC_Crypt_5. The sequence goes on from JALPBZ010000055.1 coordinate 14,199, forward strand.
ACCAGGTATGTCCGCTGTCCGTTTTGCCCGAAGCTGTGTACGGCGCATACATTACTCGGTGTCTGATGTCCATCTCCATCACACTGACGCAATGCTGCCACGACAGTCAGATTAGAAGACGAGACTCGGAAAGCTGCCAAGATCCGTATGTCCCCTTGGGTTTGTCATCAATAGTTATACATTTACTTACTTGCTCACCCACTCACCGCTCTTGCTCGCAGTGCGGAGCTTTGTCGACTCGAAGAATAATGGACTTGACAAAGTACGTCTAGCATCTATCTCTCAGGCTTCTGATCGTATATCGCATATACCGCCTTCATCCTCCACTCGCGCACGAGGACCAGACTGACTCAACAACGCGCAGATCATCCCGCGCCATGTACTCGAGCACGCAGCAGGCTTCGCCATTTTCTCAGTGTTCAAGATGGGTTTCGTCTTCTCCGCTCGCGCAGGATCAGGAATAGTCATTGCTCGATTACAGGACGGTTGTGAGTCTGGCTCTTGCCCAAATCACCACATTCGCATTTATCCAACTTCGCTGCGTTCTACGTTTGAAGCTGATGCTGATGTATACTGTAGCTTGGTCACCGCCCAGTGCAATTGGTCTGGGAGGGTTTGGTTTCGGTGGACAAATGGGCGCAGAGTGCGTCACACCCTTTCTTGTTTCAGTTGGATCTATCGCTCATGTACAAATCCTGCACTAGAGTGACGGACTTTCTCATCGTGCTCAACGTACGTACTGCATTCATGGTCTACCGCATATCTGTCTAACGTAGCTTTAGTCACGAGCCGCCGTGTCCTCCTTCATGTCTGCAGGTAGCTTAACACTTGGAGGCAATCTCTCGGTACGTCCACCTGCTCCTCTTTGGAATAGCCCCTCATAAGGCGTAACCTTGCAGGTCGCTGTAGGCCCCCTGGGTCGAAACGCCGAGGGCTCAGGCTCTGTGAACGCAAAGGGTCAATTGGCAGCGATGTATTCCTACTCGAAGACCAAAGGCTTATTCGGCGGAGTGTCCGTCGAGGGTTCAGTCATTGTCGAACGACAAGATGCGAATCGGCTGGCGTACGGCGGCAACCCTTCCGCCAAACAGATCTTGTCTGGAACATTCGAGACTCCAGATTGGGTGTACCCGCTCATTGATCAGCTGAACAAGGCGACTGGGCTCCCTGGAGGACAGCAGTGGCGAAAGGAAGATGAGGAAGGCGAAGGGGGAGGTATGGGCTATGCCTCGCCTCATCGCAGGGGTCAGTCCACCGGAGGCTACGTCTTTGGAGAAGGAGTGGGTGGTGGAGGGAACACACCGCCATTACCAGCTAGGAAGCGTGCGGGCAGTCTGTTCGGGGCTGCCGCTGCCAACGGTGGCGCGGCCGACAAGCCAGCTTCTCCTCGACCATCAAGCTCAAGACGGTCGAGCAGTTTCAACCCATTCTCGAAGACCGGGGGTGGACCTACCAGTCCGAATAAAGGCAAGAGCTCCGAGTCGTACAATGCCGGATTAACATGGGACTCGGCCGGGCCCATGGGTCTCGGCATCGGCACTACGTCACCTGGCGGCGGCAGTAGTTCACGATCACGAAGCGACTCGATAGGCCAGCGCATCACGGGCGAGGTCCCGCAGCCGTTCTCCTTCATGAACGGTAAAGGGAGGGAGAATCAAAAGGATAAAGACCTGTTGAGCGATTGGGATGAAAAGCCGGACCCCTTTGGCGAGGCTAAATCCGGCAAGTCTCAGCCGACCGACATGTATGCAGGCGACGACAAGGACCTGCTGGGAACATGGAGCTCTGACGGGACCGGTCTGGCAGCGTCATTCGCGCGCATGTCGACGGGACAGAATGGCGGCAACAATGGAAGGAGCAGGAGCAACTCGCGCCCTACGCCATTTGCCGATATTCTTGAGGATCCGGTATCAGCACGGAATGGAACCGATCGCAACCCTTACGAAACGGTCTCTGCGTTTGCTGCGAAAGACTACTCTGCCCTGCCCAGTAGTAACGGCGGCGGCGGCGGTGGGGTGAACGGCTATGCGTTCGGAGGCAATTACCCACGCAAATCGTCCGCCAAGCTGAGTAAAGGCGACCGGTCTTCATCGTACGGATCGCCAAATCTCGGTGGTTCCGGTACCAAAGATTTCTCACCATTTGACGATGCACCCGTGGGACGATTGCGGTCCGGCTCGGGGAGTGGAAGTGGGCGACGGCCGTTCGACGATTACGCAGATCAAGATGATCTGGCTTCTTCACATGCTTCGCAGAGTGATCGACGGAGGTCGTCTGGGCCCAAACCCGACCTCCGCCTGAAAGAGGGTCTTGATTCGTCGTCCTCGTCGTTGTCGGACGGATACGGCCGCGCAGTCGGTCTATTTGACTTCAACGCCTCAGATCCGAATGATCTCGGCTTCAAAGCTGGCGAAGTGGTGATAGTCTTGGATAAAGTAGGGGACAATGGCGAGTGGTGGCGCGGCATGAGCGGGGATGGGAGGCGGAAAGGCATCTTCCCCGTCAGTTATGTCGAGGTCGTCTATATCCCCAAAGACCTCAGAGGGGGAGTGGGCAGGACAGACCTGAGGCGTAGAGCTGGAGGAGGCGAGTTTGAGTAGTTGGTAGTTGTCCGTGAACAGCTTTTATTTTGACACAGCAGTTGACACAGCAGAACACACATTTGATCACCTTGGAGGTCGACATGATGGCGCAGGGTTGCGACACAATAGAGATACGGTTGCTAGTTGAAATCATTATATGTAAAAGTTGCATTAGTCTCTACCACTACAACAAGCTGCGAATACCTGCGCCGCATATCTCCGCCTTCTCTGCTAATATAAGATCGCCTCATTTCCTATCTCCATCTGCCATCTGCCATCACCTTGCTCTGATGCGACATCATCGGCCCGTACGTCGTATCGTCATATCTCCAAGCCATGCGATTTGCCGTACGCGAACAGGGTCCCGTTATTCCCGTCACTCCTGCCAATGTACCACGGTACACGTCAATGCTTAACAAAGACATGCGCCGAGATCGAAACATAGCAAGGCGCCGCACAAACCGGCTAGACGATGGATGGATTGTCAGCTGTGATATACGGACGAACACGGGATGAGCTCACCTAAGAGACCGCCGCCTGCGCCCATACCCGCTGAAGGACGCTGCTGCTGCTGAACGTAGACAGGCTGCGTCTGTTGGGGGTACATGGGTTGTTGCTGACCACTACGAAGAGAATAGTCATATGCGTCAGCTGTGAGCCACGTGAATGAGTGAAAGAATGAATGAGGGGACTGACTACTGCTGCTGGCCGTATTGAGGTTGTTGCCCGTACTGCTGCTGTTGCTGCTGGCCTTGGCCCTGCTGCCAGCCCTGAGGCATGTGCTGCACGGGGTACCATTTACCGTCCGAGGCCTGATACATCTGTTGACCGCTTTGGCCCGTCTGCGAGTGTCGTCAGGTCAGTATGTCATATACAGCTGCGTAGAAGCACTGAGCGGGTACGGGGGGTGGAAAGAGAGCCGATGACGTACGGTGGGGTATGAAGGCTTGTTCATCCTTGCGTTTGTGTTTTGATCTTTTGGTCTTGGTCTGTTGTTGTGGTAGAGTAGGAGAAAGTTGTCTCGAATGTAGATGGATATGGATGTTGTGAAAAAGGGATATCGTGGAAACGGGTTAATATAAGTTCAGTCGTAAGTCACTCGAGCAGAGCAAGATACGTAGTTGGGTGGCGAATGGCTGTGCTTTTTGCATTGCTATTGCTCCACCATTACCCCATCATCATTACCGGAAGTGGTAGTTGATCGTCATTGCCTTGAACATTCATTGCATTGCGCAGATCAAATAATATCAGATTCAGACTGGGTCTTTCTAGCAACGCAGTCTCGGCGTGAGGGTCGTGGACATGTGCGCTGATCGCGTACCTTGCATAGCTGTGCATAATCGACGTTCCGGACTCTGGATCGAACATGTATGCATCTAACAAAGGACAAATGTAAAATTATGCCCCATACCATCTAGTCGTCTATATCCAATTGTCTATGCTACATGAATGTCATGAGATCGTGCCCTGTACGGTACACTGTCCATTGCCCCACTTCCTGGCGATGCCCTGCATATGCCCCCAGCTGACTCGCCAGCCAGACTCAGCACCACCTGATGCCCCACTCGCCTTTAGCAAAACTGGCCTCAACGACCTGACCGCCCTGTACAGCCTCGACAGGCTTCTCCTCCTCTACGCCCTGCGATGCAAAACCAAAATTGACAAGTCTCCGCGCAGCACGACGCGCTTCTTCCCGCTTCTCCGACTCAGCCAGCGATGCACGTCCATTGTTCTTCTCCGGCGAAGCGGAAGGAGACGCGGTATCGGTCGGGTCGGTAGAGGGGAAGACCACGTCTTGCGCCTCGGAACAAAGAACGATGTCGCCCTGTCGTCGGGTCGATAGTAGCTCGTGAAACGCTATGGCGAGAGACGCCCGAGTACCTTTAAGACTGGGCAAGTGCGCATGAGATCGACACGAGGCAGAACAGTACTTCCTCGGTGTGACATTGGGATTCCCGGTCCTCGTATCTATCGCTAGGAACACAAGATATATCAGCTTACATTCACTTGCAGCGAGGGAATGTCATGAATACGCACGTAGTAGTCGTCCGCAGGAGACACACCACCCGCTCGCACTGCTTGCCGACGCAGATGCAGGAGGCGGCGGCGCTTTCTGCGAGCGTTTAGGCCTTGACATTCGGGTCGCGGATCGAGTTGCGGTTGAGAAGGACAGCAGACGATGGGCAAATCCCGATCCGCTCGCTACTGCTTGCCCAGCTAGTTGGATCGATCTTGACGCGCAACACAATCGCGAACGACTCGCTAAGAACAATAGATCCAGTCCCGGACTGACGGCGAGCAGCCGCATATAAGTATTTCAGCTTGACATGACATTGTATAATAGTCCACTACGTTGACGACTGGCAATCGTGAATCGCAGATCGCAGATCGCGGTCGCTGATCGCTTAGTGATATCGCCTTTACCGGATGAACGACACTTTCGGCCTAAATTCTTATACTGCACTCTACTGTAGTATTCTAGTCTCTAGTCTGACACGGGGAAAATAAACCCGGTGCAACGGAGATTTACTGTATCGTAATAACTTGGACAATGGCGTGACGAGTTGTAATCAGGCATTAGGAATAGTTTGATTCCGCTTATCCGGGAAACTGTAGTTTAACCGGACTTTGCTGCAGTATGCTTCCGGTAAACACACTTTTGCTTTTGGCAATTCGACTACTCACTCTCTCTTGCGCTGTGCCTTGACTCAACAACAACGTCGACATTTTCAGTCTCCACTACCCGAGTACTGGTTGATAATCAACATATCAATATACCGACGCATCTTTTCCTAAGCGATTGATCAATCTTCGTGCACTCGACAGCTCGAGGCGTATACGAAACCACTCGCTCTTAGGTCTTGGTCTTGCCTGCATTTGCGGCACAGATACACTCGCTTGGCTCCGGTAGCAGCGACGGTCACTGGTCCCGTGACCAAATTGCAAGCGCTCGCCTCAGTACACTTGCTCTCTTCCTTATCGTAGCGGCCAGCGTCAGTACATCGCTCAGGATGACGACGAATGGCTTCAAATCACCTGCGCCGGTGCTCCCAGCAATGGGCCTGCACAGCTTCCACAACGACTCGTGAGTATCGCTTCTTATCCGTCTAGCCTAGGACCATCTGCTTACAAACCCTCACAGACCTCCCTTCGCCGTCGCTGCGTCATCTGAACAAAGCGGTGAACCCGAACCTCTCTCTCTCGACCCAACGGGCTACGCCCAGCGACCGCCCCTCTCAGCACGACCCTCAGCTTCAACTATCACTTCACCTCGCAATGCAAGCGAAGACCACGTCGCGCATATTCAGCAGCCTAACGGATATCTTGGCTCTGCCGAAGGTCGCGACAGCCCGTCAGATCCAAGAAACGGAGTCGACGATAAGTCGTCACAAGAGACTAGCTCTGGTCGGCAAAACGCTCCAAGCCATATAGACGTCTCATCCCCTGAGCGTCTGCCCGAATCTACCTCAGATGACCAACTATCTTCTACACGATCACGCCGACTCCTCTCGGGCTACCTTTTCGGAAACCCGCCCTCACCTCTCGGAAAGAGTCGAGCAGACGCTGAGTTGTCGTTGGTGGAAGGGACATCTGAGAACAGTCGAGCAAGAAGTGTCGCCTCGGACGAGAACGATTTCCCCTTATCCACTACTCCAATCGGCAACGATGATTCCCCTCCCCTTTCAGACCCGTACAAGAGCTACTCGTCGCCTGTGCCTCAAGCTGAGCCGCTCGTCCCCGCTTACGGACAGGGATCAGAGCAATATCTCGAAGCTACGCCGACCATGACTCCTGATCGTGCCGCCGTTGCAATCCAACATATCTCTCTAAATGAGGACAATGTACAAGCGCAGATGCTCGCGTCGTCAGCGGACCAGGTTGGCCTCAGTGAGAGAGGCTTCGAGAGGAGCAAAATCAATCGACCTCAGGCTAGAGACCGCGACAGGGACTCGGGATATGATGCGTTGAACGGGATGAACGACGGAGAGGCAGATCTGGATGAAAGCGCGCCGCCGCCAGATGTTCGCGGTACGCAGGCCTATCTACAGGGGATGGAAGGCGAAGCGGGCGAGTACAGATTCCCGAGACATCGTCTGAGGAAGACCATGAAGGGTGAGTCGAAGTGCAGTATTCCCTGAGGACAAGGTATTGACCACCTGATCTATAGACGATTCCAAGATACCTTTAGTCATTGGTGAGCGGAATCCCTGTTGTCAACGTTTGATAACCGCTGACAACGTGCACAGTCGCATGCGGCTCATTCTCGCCTCCCACCTACCTGCACTTGCGTATGTTCGAGATGGCAAAGGACGAGGTTCTAGAGTCACAGACGTACGAGATCATGGCAGGATACTATTCGCCAGTGTAAGTGGGAGCATGGTGGTATAGGTGCTAGTGCTCATCGTTCGTCACTCTAGCTCGTCATACTACAAGAAGTCCGGATTGGCACCAGCTATTCACCGTGTCCGAATGTGCGAGCTAGCCGTGGAGAACACCTCGACGTGGCTGATGGTAGACCCCTGGGAGGCGGGACAACCGGAATACCAGCGAACTGCGGTGGTGCTCGACCACTTTGACGAGATGCTGAATGGTGGGGAGCATGGCGAGGGTGGAGTGGTCATGTCTGATGGCAAGAAACGCCGGTACAAAATCATGCTGCTTGCCGGGGGAGATCTGATAGAGAGCTTTGGAGAGCCGGGTGTATGGAGCGAGCCTGATGTAAGCGTGACTACACTTAAACCAGATGTAGGAAAGCGGCTCACGTCCGCATACGCAGTTGCACATCATTCTGGGTCGATTTGGCTGTCTGATCGTCGAGCGGGCAGGATCAGACGTTTGGGCATTCTTGCTCTCGCACGATATTCTCTACCATCATAGGTGAGTTCGATTCTGTGAGATCGACGATGCACTGTTCGCTGATTATCTTTCTTTAGACGCAACGTCATAGTGATCAAACAATTGATTTATAACGATATCTCGTCGACGAAAGTGCGATTGTTCGTGCGACGCGGAATGAGCATAAAGTGAGTGCTGGTGGTTCATCCGAGAGTGAGCACGCTGACGATCATACTTGCGCATCAGATACCTGTTACCAAACAGCGTTATACAATACATCTACGATCACAGGCTGTATCGCTGATCGACAACGTCTTCGATCCATGAGGAGCGTACGAGGCCGATGTCGCTGGCCACGGGAATGGACGTGTCCGCAATCATAGTGAAGGAAGGCTCGCGTGATTGCCTCGTTGTATGATCAACTGTCTATCACCGTCGAGGATTGTACGTAGGCGGCTGGCGGCTGGATATCTGCGATATATCACCAACATCTCAGGGCAGATTATCTATAAGAAAATGACGAAACGCTAGATGGTCACTTGTACTATTAGAATACGAGTACATGCATAGAAGGAGGCGGAATGACCACGCCGAATAGAAATAGAACCATTGCAATGCTCTGTGTATGCTATTACAGTATCATAGCAATCAAAATTGAAGAAGCGACCAACATTCTCAGTGACTGGTTGAATTGGACGACGTGATCATGACGCAAGTCCGATAGACCTCCACTTGACATCTCCACCAGAATCAGCACATCGCACAAATATCGCATTATGCGCTTGAATACAATTACAGCGATATGACACAGACTCGCGAATCGTCATGACGGACAGAGAGACTGATAGTCCAGCATCGAAAGCGTTCGCACAGAGACTAGCGAAATACGCTTACGCTTCTACCTCTACTTCTGGGACGCAGCCAGGGCGCGCTTCGAGATCGTCGAGATCGATACCGATCAAACAGGAAAGAGAATTCGCGGCGGATGAGTTGATCGAAAAACCCACTTCGCCTGCGAAGACGACCAAGATCGAGTTGGACGCTGAGGGACGAACGAGTAGTGCTAGAGGAGGAAGAACGACGCCGAAACGCAGAGCCAAGGCTGCGGTGTCGTACGCTGACGCGGGAAGTGCCAATGACGAGGTGGATGAACATGGACTCAGTCCTAGTCAGTCCTTATCGTATAGCTTGAAACGACGGCGTGGCAATGAGAAGACATCAGCAAAGAAGCTGGACCTGATGAACAACTTGGGGGATCACGAAGAAGTAGGAATGAAGGTCGAAGTAGGAGATGGAGACGGACACAAGGAGAAGAAGAAACCCCGCGGATACGCTGGTCCAGAAGTCTACGAACACTTGAAGCCCGTCAGTGACATACTATGTCCCGGACTTGATCGTGAGTTGAGCTGGACTTGAGCAGAGCACCGCACTCGTCTCTAGGGGTACTACAAACTACTTGGGCGGAGCTGATGCTGTGTACATAGTCGTTTTCTGCGGTATAAAGTAGGTCTGGGGACTCAATCTGATCGTTTGATCGTTTGCGATGGCGCATGGCGAAGAGAACTGATCCCCCTCCAATCGCAGTCCAGGTCAGTACTTCACCCCAGACCACCAGACGGCGAAGTCTTCCTCCACTGCATCGCTCAACGCACTTTCCGACCAAGAGAACACGCTCGTTGACCGCGATTTGCATTCTGTTTCCCACTCCCACCCACAGGCAAGCGCTCTTCGACCCTAGGCCATCATTTCTCCCATCCCTCCAACAAGTTTTGGGTGAGCTTGATGATTCGCCTTGCGTCATAGAGCTGGCGCTGATATTTTCGATAGCGTGCAGTCCATCAGTCCGGTGAGCGAGCTTGCCATGCGCTTGGCTGGATCACAGCTGATCCGTGCTCTGTGTCGCGGTAACCAAGGGCTCACGCCTCGATTACTCAGTCCGCTGGAGGATCACCTCTTTCCTGAGCAGTTCGGGTATGGTATAGTGAGCTATAACTGTTCTGCCTTTGACAGGAGGCGAGAGCTTGCTCATTGCTAAGCTGTTTCATCGTTCAGACAAACCTCGTTGATAGACCTACGGCCGAGGTGAGCAATTCGACTCCCAGCGTGAAACAACGGATACTGACTCAATTCTGTGTCTGATCCGATCTCGTCATCCTCTCCTCACCTCGATCGACGACTACTTCTCACATCTACTCCCCGTCCTCGTCCTCGTCGTCGCGGTGTGCGTAAAAGCAATCCGAATTGTCGACGTTGGAAATGCGGTTAAACGTCAACAACCTCACTGAGAAACTCCTTTCGAACCGCCCGAAAGCAGTTTGTTTCGTCGGTAAGAAGATCTGGGACGTGTACGAGAGCGTCGCGGCTAGATCAGCCACTCCCTCTGCTCCTTCGCCTGCCTCCCCTTCCTCTCCCACTCACTTCGTGGTGATCAAGGCTGAACCGGAATCGCAATTGACTGAAGAGCTGGATCGGCCGATACATTTTTCCTCTGCCGCGCTCGTCTCGACGAGAGGGAACAACAACGAGGTCAAAGTGGAAGTCGACCTCGAGACGGAAGACAAGCCAGACATTCTCCAATCAATCTCAACGCAACCTTCAGCACCAATAGACCCAGAAACAAATCCTGACACACCACACTCTCGTTCTCCGGCTAAAGCTAAAACAAAAGCTGCAGCCAAAGTAAAGAGCCGAATACCGCCTACACCATTCAACGCAACGCAACCTCGTCCGTTCCGCCTTCCTCATCCAGATGGGGAATACACGTATTTCTGGGTCGTCCCCAATACCTCAGGTCTAGAGCGGACTCAGGTAAGTCTATGCTTGGCGCCGCGTCAATCACATCACCGATATACACATAGGATGACTGATCTGGCTCTCCCATCGCAGCTTCCTGAACAAGTGGTCAATTTCTCTGCTCTCCGCTCGTTTGTCCAGAGCCTCAGAGATGGCGAAAGACCGTCTGAGGGGTTTAGCGATATAGATCCCGCAGGCGTTGCGCAGACAGTGGGGGACATGAAGCGCACTGCTATAGCGGCCAAGGCCATACTCAAGCCTAAACCATAAAGGTACCATGCAATGCAATGCATCTGTATTGAATTAGGTGTTACAACAACATATTGCCAATACAGCATTCCGGAGATGTGTGCACATCGCCTACCAGAACCCGCCCAACGCCTGTAAATCGCTCGCGACGGTGACTGCATCCGTCCCGATTTGGCGCATCATCTCCCGCTGTCTGTTGATTGGCTGCAGTGCGAAATGCTCGAGAAGCGCGCCGTCTAGAATACCCTTTGATAACGGTCGTGGTAATAGATCATTTCGGACGGTCCTGCGATGGAAGATCGACAATCAGCTGATATATCGTCGACTTCACTTGACGGCGACTAACCTGAACGCCCTCGGGTTCAATCCCGCTACATGCTGTGCATTCCGGACCAGCTGGTCGGAGACTAATTGCAGCCGCTTGAAGCGCGCAGGTTTGACGGAGACGAGGGAGGTGAGCGCGCCGTTTGCCGTGGCTGTGGTGCGATTGCGGATTATAGGATGATGGAAACGAAGGGAAAGGAGAAGAGTCGACAATTCGAGATCAGTTCAAGCGCACCAACGATAGAGCGTATGTGGACTCACCGTAGATGATCTGCGTCTGCGGTGCCCACTCTTCCTCGGCTGTCTTACGCCTCGCAATGACTTTTGACGCCGTGATAGCTGCTCCAGTATGATACTCCGTCCGAAGCAATAGTCGTTCGCCATTAAGCGAATCAGGGTCTGACAGAGAAGGACATAGGTCAGATTGCGCCAGAACGATATCAGACTACTAAAACGATCAACTGAACTCACCAGTCGGATCGAATTCGAGCATCCGCATATCTCCTTGAGGATCATTGGAAATGAACGTCACTTGGCCTTCATGAACCAAGAAGTCCGTAACGAGCGACGATACTTGTTGGAGGTCTTTGCTGACAGTTGTAAATTTGTATGGATCCTCCTACATGAGCGCAAGAATCAGCCGATTGAAGCCCCGAAATGTCGATCCAAATCTTGTAGACTAACCTGCAGAGACACAAACCACACGCTCTTGCAGAGATCGCTGACAAGTATCAGATTCTTGAAGACCCTGATGTTTGTCGCGTAGAGGTTGACGTCGAGGAAGGCCAGACCCATGAGACGGTCATCGTAGTCCATCCCTTTGACATAGATCTTCGGCCCATTGGCGTGCAGCAGGTAGCCGTTGGTATGGCTGATGGCGCTGACGGGGTTTCGGGCCGGATCTTTGGTTCGTAATTTCAACCGCCATCCGCTCGTCTTGGCTTTGCCGTCTCCCACAGTCTCCACGATCTCGAATATATACACCTGTCTCAGATGTCAGCGACCATATTAACATGTAGCACAAAGCGTATACGCACATTACCGCGGGTTGCGCGATCTTCACCAAAGTTGAATCCGGTTCCGACAGCTATGAAGTCCCGGAGACCGCCAACGGCGCCAGGGGATTCGAGCGTGACGCTCTCCATACATAGAACCTCTTCGTTTTGGTCGAAATCGTACCCGTCGATGACCCGCCATGGGTCAGAACCCTGCGAGAAGAGCTCGAGTGTCGCACGTTGGTTGGTCGGTGGGATGAGATTTTCTCCTTCTGGACCAATTTGTATTTCGCCTTCTTCGTCGTAGGCCTGGAACGGTACGGTGATCGATCCAGCGGCGACATAATGAGCTGATGTGGGGTCAAAGGCCATGGACGTGTATACCCGCTGCATGGTATATCGGTCGCAAGGCATAGCGAAATCGGTGTTGAGCGTCGGAGGGAGATAGCAGATGAAGGATCCCTGCTCTGTCAGCTTTTTCATGTTGGTAGACTCACGTCTTCGATGCGGATGTAGTATTCTCCCATTCCGCCGAGATGAGTCGTCTTTGCAAACGCCATTGCTGCTTGCTTCAACGCGTAAGCGCGCAATGGATGCGCATCCGAAGATAATAACCAGTGCGGCTTTTCTCCAGTAATAAAGGCTCCCGTCAGTCCCTCAATGTTCGCGAAGGGAATAATGGTGTAAGGCAGTTTCGAATTGCCGCCCGAGATGGGCAAGAGTTGCGTGTGGACCTTTTTGAACCGCACTGCTAATGATCTACGATTGTGCAAAGACGCATCGACGGTGAATCGAGGTTGGGCTTCGTACGCATTTAACCGACCGGATTGGTGTAAAACCTACTCATCAGCGTTATAGGGCGTGAAGTAGACTCACGATCACATGCGGTCTGACGGTAGTTGTCCCAACAGGACAAAACAAGATTTGCTTGATTGTATCCGCTTCTTCCTGCTCAAATCCTTGTTCGTCATCCGTAAAGCTGGGGGCCGAAGAAGCCATCCCATTCGACTCCAAAACGATTTGTAGATCGGGTAAAGAGCGGATCTGCAGTTCGCCTTTCGTCGACAACAAAGCCAACCACTGAGTACCTCTAGTCGCGTTCATGGTCGTCTCCATACTGGGCGCATCAGCGGAGATCGCTGGCTCCTTCTCCTGCAGTCGCTTGATCTGCTGTTGAGTAAGCTGCATGCGGGATTGTTGACCTGATCGTACAGCAGTGGAGCGCGAGGACAATGACTCTGCCGTTTGTACTGGTTCGAATGTGCGGTAGATACCAGTCGAGTCTGAGAATACCTCCGCAGTATGACACGGTGCGACATCCTGCATAGAGATCAGAAATGATCTGCACTGGTATGACTCACCAGGTCGACTCTTGAGACAGTCCTGGCAACTGTGTCACCAACAAAGAAAGATACACTCCCGTCCACTCTGCGGATGACCACATATGGGTCCGCAATGCTGGCGCTTGCTATGGGGGATGCTTCGCCTCTCGGGCTGACCACTTGCAAGGGTTTACCGTCTGCCGCCGAGTCAGTCAAATAACTCATGTGGCATGCATATAGAATGCTCACTTGAATCAAGCAAGGTTACTTCAGCCACAGAAACGTGCATGACCGTTGAGCGCTGGAAGAATGGTGCAGCTGCCAGGGTCCTCCCATCAAGTCGGCCAATCTGCTCCGGATTCGCTTTGTTTGATAGTGCAAATATCTGCCATCCCATCAGCAAAGTCCAAGTCTTTCAACTCACCCTTGTCGCAGTGACTTCGGAGCTGAATAGCATGGTGGAGCATTCCGCTTCGGGCACGTTCTTGAATTTTTGCCCTGCTGCACGGTCGATGGGGAGGAACCAGACTGCTTCTGAGTTTGATAGCTCGTTGAAACGTCGACGCTTCGTGATTGGGATGCCTCGACGGAAGACGTTGAATGTGGAGTTCCTGCTTCCTCCGCTGATAGCTACAAGCTGAGGATATGTTCGAAGCCCTTGTGCGGTTGCCGCAATACCAAATTCTAGGTCGAGTATCTTGCCCACGCCAGAGAGTGTATCATATGGGGAAACAGTGATTTTGGCCGGTCCGGTCGCCGCGAGATGCAAACCATTCGATTTGTTTGAATCATCCATATCGCCGTAGAGATCTTCTTGTTAGCACTGTGTACATGAGTGACAGCTTACCCTCATCCCAATCTACGTCCATCTCCGAATCCTTGGCTTGTTTGTCTTCTGTCCCGTTGGTATCCAGTGCTTCTCTGATCATATCCACTCGAGCTAGCAGCGAGTCACCCTCGGCACTGCCAACGAAAACCGCTTTATCTCCTGCAACCACTACGCTTGATGGCGGCGGCACGGTACTTGATTGCTCGTCGATTTTGATTGTACCGACAGCCCGTCCATCCATCTCAAAGCGGATTTGATGGACGTCACCGCTTTGCAGAACCAGCAACATGTCTCTATCCGCCACAAACACACACCGGGACCCTTCAAGCGTCAACCGTCGCTCCTCGTAGGTCCGATCGGCCTTGACTTGCGTTGCGTAACCCCACCATGCATTGACTCCTGCAGCGACAATGCGTCCGCTTTGGTCAACATGGACGATACCAGTAGAGGTGACCAACACGACGCCGCCTAGCTCTGGGGGACAGGCGATCAAGTATAGACTATCACTTGGTAGGCCGGTTACCGATGTGAGCAACGGGTACGAGCCGCCTGAGGAGAGGTCCAGAGTGCGGATCTCTATGCAATAGTTGTCTTTCACGGTACGATAGCGTCCTGGCCAGGTGTGCATAGGAGAGTAGAGGATTGCTACGGTTGGTGAATGGAATCCAGGAAGGAAGAGTATGTCTTGGACGTTTCGGATTGTGGGTGATACGTCGGATAGCGAGAGAACGAACGAAGGAGAATAAGGGACATCGCTGATTTGTTAGTTGGGTAGCCGTCTTAGTAAACCTACCGAGGGTAGTTGTCCAGTGTATCTAGCTCTGACTGCTCTTGTAGCAAAGGCAATATGGCCAGAGAGTCCTCCGGCAGGGTGAGAACAGCTATTCGCGAAAGGGGATCTGTCCGAAGTAGCGGCACGTAGCTTTGCAGATCACCCGAGTTCATTTGCTGACATCGCTCATAGGTATGCAGGGATACTGTCGCAATATCTCCTCGTGACCACTCCAATAGCGCCATCTGCAGATCAGCGATGTACAGAGATGATTCACCCACCTTTGCATCCTTGAACGACACCAATAACCGGTCCAATCCATCAACACTGCTGTCTATCGTGCGCACTCCTGCCAAGCCGGTGATGGTACCGTGCAGCTCATGCTGACTCAAGAGATGCAGCTTTCGCGTTGTTTGGTATCTGACAGGTGCCCGCTGCGTAATTAAGTCAGCCCTTGCATCTTGGTAGACAACGTTGCAAATTACCTCTGCATGACCGTCGTCAAAGAAACCGTCGCCTAAAGTGTCTACATCGCCTTCTGCGCCATCTACACCAGCTCCTCGCTCAGTCAGAGCCACTTGCTCTTCCCTGATCTCAAATACCCGCAGGTTCTCGCCGCCTGCCACGACTAAGTTACCGGTGACTCGTACGTCTGGGCCATCCAGACCTGCTGGTTTAGGTAAAGGGTAGATGGTCGAGGGGGTGAAGTTGGCCAGGAAGAGAGAGTGGTGTACAGCCGAGGAGGGAAGCAGAGTCTGGTGGAGGGCATGCATCTCGGGCAGCCGTGAGGTGGGAGAGGTAGGGGAGGGAAGGCGCAATGGTTGATGTCACCGAGCAAATCTCATCAGCTCATGTCAAAGGTCGTCTGCAAATGCAACTTGAACTTGATTTCAACCGAAACGTGAGCGTGCCTGGTGTCGGCAAGAGCCAACTAGTAGGCGTGCGAAGTTCACCATGCGTGCCTTTATGGCTACACGTTCAGTGCCACAAGTGAATTGCCCCCCACCCTATTAAAATAAACGCCGATATTTCCCGAGGATGGTAATAGCCACAGTGTACGCCAGTGGCCCAGTCCCAGTCCCAGTTCAATCCGCTGTTGCTCATTGGCGAAGCAGCTCTCTGCTACACCCGACCACGCATATCAAAGATAATTAAAACACATACACCTCTTCACTCCCTCCTCTTACATCCCTCTTTCCTTTTGCCCGATCCACTCGCCATGTTGTCCTCAGCCTTCCCACGGCTCGCAGCGAGGGCCTCTGCTAGAGTCTCGCAAAACATCGGCAGCAAGGTCCGTTTATCGTCGCCGTCGCAGTTCTCGATCTTCAACCAAACCAAGAAAAGCCGTCAAAGTGCTGATTGTTGTTCTCTGAAATAGGCCCGATTCTCCTCTGGTGCCAACGCCTCTACCCCCTTCTTCGCGTCTCGCGCCGCCGTCCTCTCCTCTTCCGTCGCAGCAGCAGGTTCCGTCGCCTGGTACGCTCACCTCTACGGCCTTCCCTTCCTTCCCGAGGCATCCGCCAACTCTGCCGCTGAGAACGGTCAACACCCCACGTCCTGGCCTTTTGAGCACTACGGCCCATTCGAGACCTACAACCACTCTGCCATCCGTCGTGGTTACCAAGGTGGGTTCAGGAAGAACAGCGATTCTACGCTATGGAGCTAACAGAACGCAGTCTACCGCGAGGTCTGTTCCGCATGCCACTCGCTCGACCGAATCGCTTGGCGTAACCTTGTCGCCGTCTCCCACAACGTCGATGAGGTCAAGGCGATGGCTGAGGAGGTCGAGTACACCGATGGACCAAATGACGAGGGAGAGATGTTCCAAAGACCGTGAGTGGCGTTGTCAGATCGCGACTGGAAAACGCTAATTTGGTGGGCGATCTCAGAGGAAAGCTTGCCGATTACATGCCCGCACCCTACCCCAACGAGGAGGCCGCCCGAGCAGGTAACGGAGGGTGAGTCTCATCGATCTTCACAGCCCGATGGTGGCTGACGAACCGCGCAGTGGTCTTCCCCCAGATCTTTCACTCATTGTCAAGGCACGACATGGTGGTGCCGTGAGTAAACTGATCTTCGGTCGCGATCGACAAGTTGCTGACATATATTACAGGACTACATCTACTCATTGTTGACTGGTTACTGTGATCCTCCTGCTGGTGTCAAGCTCGCCGAGGGTATGAACTACAACCCTTACTTCCCCGGTGGTGGTATCGCGATGGCTAGGGTTCTGTACGATGGCTTGGTCGAGTACGATGATGGTGAGACGAGCTCTCGAATCCAACTGCGATCTTCCATCTGACCCTTGATTGTAGGCACACCCGCTACCACATCGCAAATGTCAAAGGACGTTGTCACCTTCCTTGCTTGGGCTGCTGAGCCAGAGCACGACACGAGGAAAAAGATGGGTCTGCAGGTAGGTCACACTATACCTTTTCGCCTGGATTGCACATCTGACTGGTCTGTCATCTTAGGCCGTCATGATCCTCACATCTCTTACCGCCCTTTCCTTGTACATCAAGCGATTCAAGTGGTCTTACCTCAAGACACGAAAGATTGTGTACGACACCCCCAAGCCCCAAAGGCACGGTCCTCTTTAGAGTGGAGGGTTTTGCAGGGATATCATAGTGGTATGCAAAATACATCATCTGCGGCTAGTTTGTGATGCTCGTGACAGGTTATGCAAGTGGTGGTGTTATCTCCCTGTTTTGTACTGATCCTCTGGCCGATACCGCATGCAGGCGCAGCATTGGCAAAGTATTGCTCCCAGGCATATTTCAGCTATTGAGGAGGCGTACGTGAGCAGAAGGATTGGGCATAGTCTCGAACCACAAGTAGAGAACGGCTCAACACTACGACTTACATAAATAGCTGCCTATGCCCTGATCTGGGAGGCGTTTGTCCGGCCAGCTCATTCCCATTAAACAAGTCTGCTCGTCTGGTGATATCACAGATTGAGGTCTTGATATTATCATGGTATTTGGGCCGCTGAGGGAGAAGCAAGGGAGTGTGATCAGCGGTGTCTCGCGGAAATCGCAGAGCCAGGAGGACATACGGTTGGGTGGAGAAAAATGATTTTGTACTTATAGCTGAATCGGATGTGGGATGATGTGTGGGTGTAGGACGGACGAGGATTGAAGACTGTCAAAGCGTGAGGGCGTGAAAGCGAAGATGCGCATACGACATTGTTATATGATCACCGTCAATAATAATTCTGCATATTGAAGATGCCATGGCTCACAAGGTCGGTACCGCCTTTCTTGCTGGGCCGACTGGGTCCAGCTTCCTGATGGTCATCTACTGCCCAGGGAGCTACGAGTCTTTCGGGCGGGGCGATATCCGAGAAAGGCGCGATAGTGCTCGCTGAAGTCGTCCTGGAGCCCAGTGGTCTATACGCTGTTATACTTGCAGCCGCAGGAGGAGATGAGGATGAGCCCGCAGTCGCAGCCGCATCTGAGGGAGAGAGCCGGTCCCACCCCGCGAGCGAAGAGGAAGGGTCGGGTCTGGTGGGGCTCGTACTGCGCGACGGTCCCGGCGCTGAGGACTGCGAAAATGGGTCTGTCTGCATCTCCAGTTCAGCTACTAAACGGTTCTATCGCTGTTACGCACTTACCGTCATGAGATGTGGAGATGTGGGCGGTATGAGAGCGGGAGCGAGGGCGATGCTGAGACGCTTTGGCGGAGGGTCACAACGTTGATGTATCACTGCTCAAGGCGAGGTGATGCTGGACTTGACGGATACTGAGCAGTGCCGATACTCAAGTGTTTTGTGTGTTTGTAGAAGGTCGTTCGAGTACTCGATGTACAGTGAAGAAAAGTCAACGATCTCCCGTAACGGTGGACGGAGGAGTGCGCATCTCTGTGTACAATAGGGACGTTCGATGCGACCGAGGTTTACGCGCTATACATATGCTTATAATCACATACTACGGAGTACTTGTACTGTACTTGGGTCGTGCGAGGGGACATGGTGGTAGTGCGGAGCACTTACCACTTACCAATTACCCATTCACCAGTCCAATGCATCCTATAAGATGTCATCCCGGCCAGGCACGCTTCGTCTCCTTTTGCCCGGGCGACTGCTGCACAGATCGTTCTCGTTAATTAGTGATGTTGTTTTAGTGGAGCGGTAGCAGATGGTAGAGCGCCCCAGAACGGCGGCGCTGCTGCTGGTACCGCTCACGATGGTGGTGCTTTCGATGCTTGCGGCGCTGTGGTGCTGTGGTGCTGTGGTGCTGCGTGGCGCTCACGAGAAAACGGGGTGTGCTCGAGTAGATGCAAGCCAGGCAAGGGATCGTGTGGAGATAGATCTGCGTTTATTTTGCCACGCAGCGTGAACCCTGTGCATTCCCCAGGCACATCTACCAGTGCGTCTAAATGGAGCTAAAGGGTTTCGAAAAGACTCCAATGTGATTTCTCCTAGCGCGTCGATAATTACGAGGTGCTCGTAACGATTCTCTCGTCACCCCGGAAAATAAGGAGGGCGAGAACGAGAGTACGCGAGCACTCAAGTATCAGCTGGAGTGTGAGATGTTCTGCACGAGATCACGGCAGTAGTCGCACTGCTCTGCGCTGCAGCGCGCTCTACGCCAGATGTGCGGAAGATCGACGACGCAAGACGGAGAAAGCAGCGGGAAATAGGATAGATCTGCGCGGATTTCCCATCCGAGGTAGACTTGGCACTTTCGACTTTTCACTGTTCACGTTCCGGGCTCCGGACAAGCTGGCCATGTAACCCCGAGTAAACGAGTGGAAGAAGGAAGCAGATTGTTTTCGTCGCGAGTGTCTGCATCGCGTCCATGCGTCTATCCGTTGTTGACGGCTTCAGCAATCAGGAACTAGATAAGCACGCTCGCTTGCAGTCGCACAATCGTACAATCGCATAATGGTATAGTCGCATAATCGCAATGAGAAGGCAAACTGATCCCGTGATCGCGAGCAGTCAAGGAGGCGGCCCCTGTAGGCTGTAGGCAGCAGGGGACCAATCGTGTGTCTCATATTGATATACACGTGCGACCCACAAGAAACAAGAAACAGGGATCTGGCTGAGACCATCGATCAGCAGTAGTACTGAGTGTACAGATTCAGCTCGACACGTATCAAGCCACTTCTTCCAAGTATTGATACGTGATGTCGCGTGAACGCCAATGTTTGGTGCTGCTTGCGAACGCTGAATACTGGACGCTGGATTTTTGAAGCTGGACGCTGGACCCGATCAGTCGGAATGCTAATGTCACTCAGCAGTCTTGACCGACTCAACCAGCCTTCGAACGTATGGGCCACATTCGCTGACCACCATGCTATTCGAGCGCATCGAGAATGCATATATACTAACAGCGAAGCAGAGCAGAGACGCTTTCTTCACCCCCACTCTTCCCTCCCAAACCCACCTAAAACAACTCAAAAAGACTGGAATCCTGGTGATCCACTCCTGCGCAAAGACCCATCTCTATCACGAACCTCGACCAAAAAAGACCTATAATCAAAGCTCCCCTGCTCCAACTAGCTGATCCCCAAAATCCTGCTCAAAAAAGCCTGAATCTATCGATACGATACGGTAATCACTGACGACAACACGGTATAGTATAACTACTGTAGGCATCTGCTTCTGCTTCATCTCATACAGCAGCACATACTACAGCTCGGCAGGATCCGAATACAGCTACAGCTACAGCTACAGCTACTTGTAGCCTCACGACCCAAACAGCTTTGAAAAAGGTACTCTTGCGCAAGAGTGTATCAATCCCCAACCAGGACAGTCACCCTCCCCATCCCCATCTTCAACCTCAACCCTCCCTCTCTCAACCTATAATCTCAGACTCACAACAAGATGGTCTACATCAAGTCCTCCGTCCTCGTCGCCGCTGCCGCTCTCTCGGCGACTGCTTCGGCCCTCCCTGCCAACCCTAGCGGTCAGGCTTCAGGCGCCGGTATCAACCTCAACTTGAACCTCGGAGTTGCCGGTACTGCCACAGCGTCCGCTTCTTCTAGCGGTGCTAGTGCTACCCCCTCTGCCCTGCTTGACGCCAACATCCATCTCTCCAAGCTTCAGGTACGTCCCCGGTATTTTGTATCCTACCGAGCTAATTTCATCTTATGTAGGGACTGCTGAATGTCCGCGATGCCAGAAAGAGCGGAGACGCGTCCCTCAAGAGCAAGTTGAAAAGCGGCGAGAAAGACGTCAAGCATCAGGTGCACAAGGGCATCCACGCAGCGGGCGGCAAGCGATCTTGGCGAGGCATGATCGGCAAGAGAGGTCCCTGGAGGACTGCGCCAGAGGTTGTCAACCCTGATGTAGGTATCTGGTTCGTTCGCTGCTGCTGTTGATGCTGACGTCACGTGTTAGCTTCTCGACGTCAACGTTGGCTCGTCAACCAGACCGATTGGCAACGTCGCTACTGTCGGCAACGTCGCGACTGTTGGTACCGTTAGCAACCTTGTGAGTTAGCTTCGATCGCGACAAGTAACGCCTTGCTGATGATGTGCAGGTCGGCAACCTGGTCGATATCAGCGTCCGCTCACCTCGACATGATGACCATCGTGGCTCACACCACGATCGCGTCATTCTGACAGGCGACGGCGACGCTTATTATCGTAATGCGGAGGGCAACGTGCATGCGCACGAGCATATCCACTCTCGTCGCCGCCACGATCGTCACCATACTGTCATGGAGGTTGTCGGAGACGGATATCGTCATGGGGGCGACTACGAGGAGGTCAAAAGCGATGGACAGGGTCACGAACATATTCACCAAATTGGGGACTACGAGCGAGTCACGTACAAGCGCCACCACAATGATGTGGAGGTCATCGAAGGAGAAGAAGGTCGTCATCGCCACCACGGTGAGGTGGTCGAGGTAGTCGACGGCGGTCGACATGGTCACGAGTATGAGCACATCCACGTCCACTCCCATAAGCGCCACCATGGTCACGACGTCGAGGTCATCGAAGATGGCCGACACTACCGCCACGAGGATCATGTAGTCGAGTTTGTGCAGCCCGAGAACAGTCACGTCCACGAGCACATCCACGAAGGCAAGCGACACAGCGAGGATGTCACTGTCGTCAACGGTCACAGGCACGGAGACGTGAGCGGTCTCTCAGATTTTAGCTATTTACATGCTGACGACGATACAGGTGACCATGGTCAACAACGGCGATCGTCACCACGAGAGTCCCGTGACAGTGGTCAACAACGAGGATCGCCACCACGGAGCTCCTGTCACTGTCGTCAACCAGCGCGATGCAGTACCCAAGCCTGGTCCCGCGTATCTCAAGAGAAGCCACGATGATCGTGTCGACGCCACTATCGTCAATGGCGGCCGACACGCTTACACTACCGTCGTCAACAACGGCGATCGTCATGGCGAGACTACTGTCGTAAATAACGGACACCGTGGCGATACCACCGTCGTCAATGGTGGTCGTCATTCAGACACGACGGTTGTCAACGCTGGTCACCACTCTGATACCACAGTAGTTAACGGTGGGCGCCACGACACTACCATCGTCAACGATACCGATGGCCATCACCATAACGACAAGCGTCATCATACTGACCGCATAGTCGTGGTCGGCGACTCGAGGCATTACCAGAATGCCGACTTTTACTATCGCGACTCATGGGACCGTGGATTGGAGTACGGCCACCCCATCTACTTTAGCAACGGCGATGACTTCAACCGGGTCAGAGTCGTCGATAACGGCAGGAGTTATAGATATGCGCCTGCTGGGTCCAGCTGGGGATACGAGAAGCGGAGTCACGATGAGGATCGCGGAGACCGCAAGGACCGCCACGATCGTCACGATCGTCACGGCGACCACGAGCAGGAGGCGCGTCATTGGAGAGGCGACGACCACGGCGACGTGACTGTCGTCAACAACGGCCATCGACACGGTGAGGGCGATGTCACTGTGGTCAACAATGATAATGAGGAGTATCATCACCGTCATCACGCCGGCAACGATGGCGACGTGACAGTTGTCAACAACCATAAACGATCTCACGGTGATCGACACGGCGCGCACCACGACGGAGAGTGCAGCCACGGTCGTTGCGATGCGCGTGGGGACGTCACGGTCGTCAACAACAAACGTCAGATCGCCAGCTCGATCATCGGCGGAGCTCCCGGCTACATCGATGTCACCGTAAGTGCAGTCTGACCCTTCTCGTATGAATGACGCTGACACGCACGCAGAGTCCCGTGTTCAACTCGTCGACGGCAGAGCGGATCGCGTCACTCGTGCTGTCCACTTCGAACGGTACCGATCCCAACTCGACGTTCGTGCTCAATGCGTCGAACAACATCCGTACGCAGATGTATTTGGTTCCAGTGGACAACACGACCGCGCCGAGCTCGGGCAACGGTACGTCGCCTATCCAGGTGAACCTGAAACTGCCGATATTCGTCGCTTCGACAGCTTCTGTCGAGCCGTACTGCGCCACCTTTGACCCCTCCCCCGACGCCCCTGCGCCTCTCTCAGTGATGCCATGCAACAACGGCACGTCGACGCACGAGAGCCAGCAATTCCTGTACAACCCCGCCACAGGCGTCATTCACCCCGATTGGCAGCCGTCAGCGGACGCGCAGCAGTTGCTGCAAGCCGTTCCCGATAGCGTCGACGACGATTCCGATTCGTCCGATATGACCACTGCGTCCAGTACGTTGGACGCGCAGGCTTACGAGACTGGCTATGCTACTGCGTCAAGCACCTTCTGGCCTACTGCCAGTGCGACGGGGTACGATATCGCCGCCGCGGCCACTAGCACTGTCCCCAGCTCTGGCGCAAGCTCGTCAGCCGTGGTCTCGACTTCGATGTCGTCATCAGCTTCAGCCTCAGCCTCAGCGACGGCTTCCGCGTCCGCTTCTGGCTCGAGTACCTCTAGCACTGCGCCGCCACTTGTCACTTCAGGCCCTAGTACACCTACCAACTCGACCATTCTCCCTCAATCGACAAACCCCTCAAACGTCACACTCATCTTCTCACCTGCTACCCCGGCCATCGTCAACTCCGAAGCTTCCTTCGACTCTCAGCCAGACGCCAACCAAGCTTCGATGAGCAGCGGTGATGCGTCAGCCAGTAGCACTAGTGCTGGCACTGGTAGTGTCACACGTCGCTCGATCCCTGCTTCTGACGTCGACGTGCAGGTCAACGGCAGTCCTCTGATCCAAGCGGCTGTCGGTGACTCCCCTCTCGACCAGCTACAGGGTAGCGCTCAAAAGGTACGTCGCTCACTGACCTCATCATGTATCAATCATTCTGACACGACATTGCAATAGCCCATGTCGGCTCCATCATTCACGGCACCTTACGAGTAAGTCTAGTCTTGGATTCACCGAGGTATACGCGCTGACCACAGTAGGCGTCGGTAAGATGGCGATGGACTCAAACGAACGATGCTGGCGCAGACTCCGATGGCCAAGATGCGTTATAGCGTGATAGCGTAATAGCGCGATACGCAAGATCCTGGCGAAGCAATATGATCCGAGCAGATATTACTGGATGGATGCCGAGCGATTTTGGAGTGATTATATTCGACGACTAACTAATTTGTATATGATGGACAATAACGTACAACAGGTAAGATACAACAGTCGTCCGAACTAGTTATAGCCGCTACGCCATCCATAGTAATCCGCTTCTTGATCAATGCAACGCTATCATGTGTCCCCACATCCTCATTTCCCAGAACCAAGAGAGAACATCTTCATCCCTCGTCGCTTGGCTTCGGTGTTGCCTGATCCGTCAAAAGTTCGTTTTCGAGTGCTTGAGAATGAGAAGTCGAGATCTGCGGATGATGTTGAATTTGATTGAGCAGAGAAGAAGGGTTTCACATCTGATGTTGGACGTGCTTGTGTGACGATAGGTTTGGCAGAGATGATTGGGCGGATACTAATCGAGGGATCTGATAGCTGAGGTTTTCGCGAGTTCAGCGGTGTGACACCGTTGATGGTTGTGGTCGAAGCGGATCTGAACGGGTTCTGCGAAAGTGACCGAGGAGTGCTGGATGGCGAAGATGCCGGATCTATAGTGGCGCGCGTAGGGGTTTGAGAGAATGATGGGGAAGAAGCGGAAATGGGACTCGATTGGCTATGCGCAGGCGTTCTCAGCTTTGCCGCACCAAGGATATCCGATACGAGGTCGGCTGGGCGAGTTTTCTGGCTTGAACCAGCAGAGAAGTTGTAAGATGACGCGCCGCTAACTCGGATAGATGCTGAAGCTGTTGATAATCCACTTCCAGGCAAAGCCCATTGCAGTCGATCCCAATCGGAGTTCACCATGCGGACCAGCATCGCTGACCTGTCTCCTAATCTATCCAAATCGTCGACATCTGCAGCGAGCGCCGCATTCGCTTTCAAATCGCCCTTGACAAACTTTTTACTTCGCGCATCGGCACCGCCGCCACCTTTCTTCTCCTTATAGACCTTGCCCACCTGGTGTCTAAAGGTATTTGTCTGGCCGAACGACCATCGCTCGCGCTTGGCCTTGTTCTCAGCCATGGTCTTCTTCCTCTTCTGCGCCGGTGTAGCGGAATCCATCCACTCTTTATCGTACGTCATCTGCAATGCGGTGTTGAGTCTGTTCCGTTGCTGAGCAACTTCATCGGTGATTCTCGATACTCCAGAACCGTATATCTGGCCAATACCTCCTGAGCGGAAAACGCTCGTCCGACTCGAAGATGCAGCGATACCACAGTCGTCATGAGACGATGAAGGAGGGTCAAGGAGATAGAAAGATGGGACCGGTTGTGAAGAGGGTATGATGTGTAGTGCGATTGGCTTCACGTCCGATCTAGGTTTGGTCAAGGTCAAGTTGAGATTGTCTAGGGTTTCCGCTGGCGATGCTGATGATGAGAAGAGTTGTATCAGACCTTCGGTGCATGGTTGGAGATCGGCGTTGTACCCTGCGAATAGGGCTTGGGAGAAGCGATTGAAGATGTCGATAGAGGACGAGGTGCAGGACGTGTTGCGCACATCTGCAATACAAAGTCAGATGCCATCTCGAAATCCATGACCCCCGATTGCTCACCTAAGGTTGAAAGACCCGGCCACCGGGCGAAAGACTTCATCGATCGATCGCTGATCTCCTTACACCCAGGCAGGAACCACGCTCTGAGTCTCCACATGCCTCTTCCCGTATCTGGATCCTGATCGCCAGGCAATTCGAGCGAACTGGCAAGAAGCCGGATCCCGGCGTCTGTCACGTAACATCCTCTCATCCACAGCGCGTTCAAGTGTGTGCAGTACTTCAGCGAAATGATGTTTTGATCGTTGATGAGCCTGTCCATGCCGTTCAGCGTGAGCGTGGTGAGGAAGATCGAAGTCGGCTGCAGGGAAGCGTATAGTCGCGGGAGCTCTACTATGGGGTGTTCGACGTGCGCTATCAGAGGATTGGGCGCCAGGTGGTCCATTACTAATAGCATAGGCAAAGCCAGGATGAGAGGATCCGCTTTTTCCGGATCGAGCAGAGCGGACAAGGCCCATATAGTCGCTTCGTCCGGATTCGTCGTGGGCGAATCGAAATCATACTCTCTGTCCGCCTTGATCCGACCCAGTAGTCGACGGATGAGCAATGGTGCAACGCCCTGGAAAGAGTCGGGGGAGAAGAGATGAAGGTTCTTGGAGATACTAGCGAGGCAATATGAATGCAAAGATTGAATTGGTCCGCGATGCCGACGTGTTTCCTGCAGTTGGGAGAGGGGGAGAGGGACGAGGTGCCAGACGGGCTTGGATGGACCGGCATTGCTACGCATCAGTAGGCTGTCACATCGTGCGACTCACCGAACAACCTGGTCCGTCACCTCGCCTCCGATCCCGGTCTTCATGTACTCTGCCATGATGTAGTCCTGCGGGGCATGAGATCGATGGAATCATCTTCTAACTCGTAATGTTCTCGCAAGAACGCGTCTCTAAATCACGCACGTCTGAATAGAATATCGTCTTACGTAACCGAACAGCCGCGCGGACCAACCGTAAGCGTGCAAAAGTAAGCCGTTATGTAATCAGCTGATATTTGCCGCTCCGTATTCTGACAAGGATAAAAGTCAAAGTAAAAGTTGAGAATGCATCTTGTGCATCTTGTCCATCCACCCGATCTGCCCACTGACCTTTTCCTCCTTGTACATACCGTAAAACCACTACTTGGGTAACCCGCAACGATGCGCTTCAACATCGGGACCTCTTCGTCATCGCGCGATAAGCTTCCAGGAGCAGAAGCTGTTCCGCAAACGGGAATACCGGCGGACCACCCTCCGATCCCCTCCGCTTCAGCGGCGGCAAGCTCGTCTCGGGCGCCCCCTCCCCAATGCCCGATGTCCTCATCACAGCAGACCGCCGTTCCTACGTCTGCGTCATCCAGATCGGGCCCGGCGCAATGCCCAGTACAGCACGGCGCGAGCTCTGGTGCAGCAGGGAAAGAATCGCTCAATCCACTGAACATGATTCCCGAGAACCTCTCGTTGTCTCGCCAGCCGGGCCAACAGCTCGATTTGCCCACTGATAGGACCGAGTCCTCCATTCCTCGACCACAATCACCGGAGCAGACTGCTGGTGGAGCAGCATATGGTACGGGAAACAACTGGGATTACCCATCGCCCCAACAATTTTACAATGCGCTCGTCCGGAAAGGGTGGGAAACACCAGAGGACAGCGTGGAAGTCATGGTTGCCATTCACAACTTCTTGAACGAGAGAGCATGGGACGAAGTGCTCAAGTGGGAGAAGCGATTGCCGGGGTGAGTTATACCACGATGATTAGCATAACAGAGCTGATTTCTTGCGCATGCACAGAGGCGAACACTCTCGACTCGCTCGATTCGAAGGCAAACCTGGTGAATTGTCGCCCAAAGCACGTATGCACTTGTTCGCAGGCAAGATCTTCCCTGAGCGATTCAAGTGGGTCGCATGTTGCGTCAATGTCGGTGTCATGGCTAACGTACCTCTCGCAGCACTACCCCTCCATTTGACCGACACGACTGGCTCGTCACCCGACCCGCCGCTTCCACCCCGGATTCAGCAGCGGATATCACCACTCGCTACGTGATAGATTACTACTCTGCTCCCCCTGACGAAGATGGAAACCCCGTCTTCAATCTCGACGTGAGACCAGCTCTGGACAGCTTTGAGAGCATCTCGCAGCGAGTCAAAGTCGGTGTTGAGGAATGGATGAGGAAGGATGTAGACTAGATTCGCATTCAGCATACAGCATAAGGCATGGGAGGACAACGGACGTTTTTGTTGGCCGGATCTATCTTGAGCTTCTTTTGTTCTTTTGTAGGTTGGTTACATGCACCTTTCTTTACTATCCGCTGCTGAGATCCGAGTATAAGATAGCATGATCCTACAGTACCGGAGATATACAATACAAGATGCCGCCAGAGATTCTATTCCGATGATCCGCAGAGTTACAGCACTATTACACTACACTATTCTAAACTAAACCTTGTCATGCCTGACGCTTCTAGGCTCTCCAGTACCAGACCGGGCCATTTGGGGAGTGTTCTTCCTTCAGAGCGTCGGTCCAAGTCTATCACTCTGGGTCAGCTTGACGCAACAATAAAGTTGATGATAGCTTACACCGAAGAAACCCCTTTTGGACCCTCTTCCGCCCACTTGTACGCACTCCAACCGCCAGCGATCTTCGCCAGAATACCGAATGACCAAAGTCCACCTTACTTGTGGGGGGCTATCGGCCGTCAACCTTGCCACACCCCGGACAGAGCTCAAGGGGGTTTGGGAAGGGTATGTCATACTGCCCTGCCGCTGGCTGGACGAGCCGTGAAAGTATATCGGGGGCAATAAATCGGATGTGGGGAGATGTGTCTCTACTAATGGTAATGTCTCGGAAGAACCAGGTTCACCCGGTCGATCCAATTTGAGTTCGAGCGACATGAGATCGCCTATCGCTTCTGTATACCGAGACAGGTCCAGCTGATTCATCGTCCTTCGAAGCAGTATCAATCGCGGCTCATTCAGCGATACCCAGTCCGCGTAGCTGCACGCAAAATGTCAGTGTCAGCATGTCCTTCCTGCTGCTATGTCCAGAATGTTATAACGTGTACGCACTCCAAGAAAGCATAGGATCCACACCACGAGCCCTCGACGTTGGCCCAATCCCATACCGCGTCTTCGGCGAGATCCGACGGGCGTTCGAGATTACCGTAGCCCAGCCCCCGCGCTGGCTCGATCCCATGCATCATAGGTTGTCGTGCAGGCGTCCAGCTCTTGTCATTTCCATGTAGGATGTCTTGGGCGTTTGCCACTGCGCACAAAGTATATCGTCAGTAATTCCATCACGCACGTATTGCGAATCGTGATACTCACTCATGACGGAGCTTATGGCGTCGACCAGCGTCCAGTCTACCGTGCCATCGGGGAGGAACGGGCCCCAGTCGTTCCTCTCCTGGAAGTTCGAGCCGGTGTACACCATCTCTCTGAGATATCCTCTGAATTGGCGATGGCTGATATCGTCCTTATCGAATGCGGGGGGGAGGAGACAGTGCAATCTTGATAAAGTCGGGTTAATGACCGTTTTTGCAGAGCGGCGATTCGGGTTCCCAGGTTGATCGGGCAGTGGGCGCAGGGACGACTTGACTTCGGATAAGGACAGGTTGATATACATGTACGTGAAGAGTGGGGAGCAGAGGTACGTGTTCAGTAAGGAGGGATTGCGAGCTGAGCGCGAGATGTGTGTCGCGCTAGACTCGAGATCGGAAGAGTGGGTGGTCGGTGGGAGATCGAGGTATATCTCCAGGAGCGTCGAGCAGATCAGATCGATGCGTTCCGGCTACCAGCATGCATCAGTACGCCATACTGAAGCTCTTAACGCTCTTCGTGCACCAGAAGTAGAGGTGACACTCACGACTTCGGCGAACTTGCTTCCATCCCAATCGGTGATCAGCCTCCGGACCAACTCGCGATTCTGTACGCGTTTCTTCCAGTCGATGGCAGCGGCGTGTTCGCCTCTACTATCCTCGGTGATACAGGCAGCCTGCCGGGGATCATCATAGTGCGACAAGTGTATATCGCGCCACAGCGCTTGGTCGGGGTTCTGCCAGCATAGACGATCAGCCACGCTACCTTGCAAGTATCTCGCTTGATCGGCTTGATCGGTATGGTAGCGTGCACCCACCTCGTAGATGAACGACCGAAGCTCGCGACACGTCTTCGCGGCCTGAGCGATCGCATGTACCCCGTCCCCACCCGAACTCCACAGGACTTTGTGCAGAATCTGTCCTCGCAAGCAAGCACGCACAGTCAGACCAGTCAGCCGAGCTCATATTTCGGTAGCTGGAGGTATCTCGATGACTTACCTCTGAGGGCGATCGGAGGAGGGGGCATTGCGCTTGCGGCGTTATTGGAGTAGAGAAACACGGTGAGCCTGAGCCAGAGCCTGAGCCAGAAGCAGAGCTAGCCGTAGACGTGGAAGCAAGACCCGCTACCTCTCCAGCCTTACTACAAGCGGCGCCCGAGGTCGATCCGGCAGATACGGACCGATGCGAGCGAGCAATTCGCAGAGGAGATAACGTCCTGACCTCCGAATGCACCTGTCCGTCTGCGCCACCTATGACATCTATTCGCTGAGGCTGATGATGGCGATGATGGCGCTCGCTACTTGTTGAGCTGGCGCTATTGTCGCTCAGACCCATATCGGACGAAGGCGACGTGGTCGACCTCCTCATTCCTCAATATCGTACTCGCTCTCGATGCGACTATACACAATAAACAATGGTTTTTGCCGGCTGGCAGGATCCAATAGCTGAGCCAGAGGCGCGCTACCTCGTGGTCCTATATACAACGCTACGAGCGAATCGTACCTTGCAGCGATAGATGGCTCGATAAGAATCTCGAACAGTAACAACGACGACCAGTGGCCGAGCCGGGCAACCGGAGTCCAATCCCCGATGCCGTGCCTCACGAACCTCCACCGAGCACTCGTGTAAACAGCTAACTTACTCGTAACAGCACTCAATCATGCATGTCATTTCATCGGTCGTCAATGTTGATGCAGAAAAGTATATATAAATCAAAGCGTAACCCAATCCAAAACCGAACTGCCATGTACAAGAAGGGGTATCATCTTATTCCCACTATCCACTATGAAACCAGAACGACCAGAACGACCAGAAGCTAGTACTAGTACTCGTCCGGAGCGACGAAGCGTACTCTTGTACCATTGGCCGTGCGCATGAGTACACCCATGTTCTCGTACTTTACGTTGTAAATCAGCAATTGTCTCTGATGCAAATCACACGGACTCACCTCTAAGACCGTGTCCATCAATTGCGTGTCGGTGAAGCCCTTCGCCACCACTCTGCTCCTCACGTCGTTCATGGTCAACTCTTCCAGCTCGTCCTCACCCTCTTCCTCACTCGCCGCGCGACGGCCACGACCGCTCTTGCTCGCCATGTCCTTGATGATCCTGAAGATCTTGCTCGTGTCCGTCTGGTCCTCGCCTTGCGCGCGCGAGGCAGCGTGCTCGTACAAGCTCGATTTGGACACGTCCATCAACCGTAATGCCTCGTCGACATCGCCTTGACCGACCACATTGTCCATTCGTAATCTTGCCAAACCCTGGGAGAGACGGAGCACGGCAAGAAGTGTACGCGCCGAGACGTAAGCGTAGTTCTTGTCCTCTGCCTCGTCCTCCTTTTGCTGTTTCCGCATCTGCACATAGGATGAGACAATGTACTCGGACATCTGAGGCGGGACGATAGGCCTGACTCGTCGACAGGCGGCGATGTAGTGTCGCATAAGCGTAGGCTCGATCGGCTCAAAGTCGAGTTCGGGATGGGTGTTGTGCATGTGAACATAAGTGACGTGTTGGGCGAGTCGCTCGTCGTCTTCCCTTGACGGTGTGTCGAGGATCAGGAAAAGTACGTCGAAACGTGATAAGAGCGCCGCGGGGAGGTTGATGTTCTCCACTGGAGAGATTTTAGGGTTGTATCGACCGTACAAAGGGTTCGCAGCTGCGAGAATCGATGTTCGAGCATTGAGTGTCGTTGTGATACCAGCTTTAGAGATGGAGATGGTCTGCTGTTCCATCACTTCGTGAATGGCAGTTCGGTCTGACTCGTCCATCTTGTCAAACTCGTCGATGCAGCAGATACCGTTATCGGCGAGAACCAAGGCACCACCCTCTGTGAAGAATCAGCATCGTTCATAACTGATATACGGCGCACTCACCCAATACCATCTCATCAGTGACAGGGTCCCGCATGACCGCCGCTGTCAAACCGACGCCCGACGAACCACGACCGGTAGTGTACACGCCTCGTGGTGCGACCTTGCAGATGTATTTGAGTAATTGAGACTTGGCCACACCGGGATCACCCATGAGACAGACATTGATATCTCCTCGAATCTTCATACCGTCGCCAACCGTCTTACTAACACCGCCCACAAGCAATAAGAGCAAAGCCTTCTTCACATCCTCGTGACCGTAGATCTCGGGAGCGATAGAGTTGGCCAATCGGGAGTACAGGTTCGAGTCATCTTTGAGGTCATCGATAGCAGCTTGGATCTCGGGTGTGAGTTCCATGGCGTGATACTGCTTCTTGAGCTGGTGGACATGCATCGCCTCGAGGAACGTATCTTGGAGCAAGCCCGCGCGGATAGCTCGGAAGCCGGTGTAAGGCGTAGGGAGGAAGATACCAGCCACATGGACGACATCACCAGGGTTGACGGATCGGGCAAGAGTGCCGTACAAGTGGATGGTCATTGACCGAGGAATGTGGCCCACTGGCACTTGATCGGCCATTTCTTGGATCTTGACTTCTTGGAAGGGACGGAATCGACTAGCGCGGGTCTGCATGTGCAATTGACCATGGGAGTTGTTCTTCTGGCATTGCTCGCTTGGGCAAGCAGATAGAGGGGTAAATGACTTTTGGGCAATCTCTTGGAAGATTTCGTTACCGCACGAGTCGCAAGTGTACGCGTTGACGAGTAACAGCGGCTTGACTTCGGATACTCGGGTGACGATACCTCGGACGTTGATGAGTTTACCGAGATGGCTGCCGCGAACTGCACGGACAGCGAGAACGTCCTGATTACGAGGTGGTCGGAAGTACACCGTGCTACCGAATTAAACGCAATTAGCACTGGCCGCGTGCAGGTTGTCGATCAACTTACTACCGCCTCATGAGCTCTGGAGGAAACATCTGGGCATCATCCCCCCTTTCTCCCGCGACGATCTGCTCGTTCATCTCCCTTCTTTGCTGCATGATCAGATCCAGAACATCGGACGCAAAGTCCAGCTCGTGATCGGGCTCAGGCATGATCTTGTCGATGACATCGCAGAAGAGCTGGATGTATCGGCGGGTATTACGGAGTATGTTGTATAACAGAGTTTGATCGGTGCTGAACTATTGACGAGTCAGCAAGGCTACCTGTCCTCGCAAGACGTCAACGTACCTTGCGCAAGTCGGCCAAGTCAATGACGACCTCTGCCGTCTGCCGATTTGCGACTTTGCGCAAAGCCTTCATGTACTTGGCCTTGCTTCTCGCTCCGCTCCCGTTCCCGTCCACGCCCAGATCTGACATACCGTCAGCGAGGTCATCGTCGTCCTCATCGTCCTGCTCCTCGTCCTCTGCTTCGTCATCGTCGTTGGAAGGGATCCCACGACCTCTGCTTCGGCGGTCGGCAACGAATGAGGTGAGGAACTCATTTATCTTCTCTGCGCGTTTGGGTAGATGTCAGTCTGGCACAAGATAATGGCTCGTGAGAATCGCAACTTACCGAGCTCCTCGTCGTAGTTGATCTGGCATCGCGTGATCGAGGTAAGCAACCTAGACTCTGTTATCGGCGGCGTCAGAACTCACCTGGATACTTGCCACGGGCAAGACGCCGACTGCAGCAGCCATGTTGAACAACGCGTCGAGAACGGTGGTGTCTGATGTGCTTCAAGCTTTTTGTTACCACGGATGATTACTGGACAGCGTTCTTCTCTTGCTGTTGCTATATTGACGTGGAAGATGGAAAGAGTAGGCTATGGTGTAATGTCAAGTGCTCAAAGTAATGTTCTCAAAGACGTGAAATGCAGAATGGTGAAAGAGTGGCTTGCACCAAAAGTCATGTTCAGAGACGCGCTCATTTGCTTACATAATCCAATCACATGGAAGAAACGCGTCGCATTGCTTAACGTTGACATGGCAGATGTGGCACTTTTCAAGTTCAACTATATGACCACCAGCGGACAGCTCCGCGTACATGCTATGGACATCTTCACATCTAAGTTGCCTTGACTGAGAGGTTTGCGACATCAGGCAGGTCTTCGGTCCTCTCGATGAGCTTGGTCACCTTGCCAATTCCGACCGTGCGTCCTGTTCCAAAAAGATCAGCATTTATCAAGTGACCCAAGGAGGACACTCACCTTCGTCTCGTAAGGAGAATCGACCGAGCTGCTTGAGGTTCGCGTATGTGTCGATACAAATGGGAGCAGACGTTTCGATCAAGACGGAAAGCATCATGCCGACCTTGGCGAATTGCGGAGCCTTTTTGGACTTTCGCTTGGTTTTCTGTGAGAGCAAAAGTCAGCTTGATGTTACACAATGCCGATGAAAGATCTGTACACACCTTGTCGTAGTAATGAAGCAAAGACTAAAAAAATGGTTAGTCAATCGAATCGCCGGTAAGCCGCCATGATACTCACGGTCAATGTGACCTCTTCTGCCAAGGTGTGCACGTGGAGGACACATGTGTATCCTGAACAGATGATGTTCTTGGTCTCGAGAATGCTGATTCAGCGTATTAGCAGAAGACGCTCCATGCACGTGATTGACGCACCTGATGTCAGCCCTGAACGCGGAGACAGCTTTGACTGGCTTCTGAGGTGATGTGAGAACGTAACCAGGTTGAACGTCCTTGTCGCTGATACCGGTCAATCTGATCCTGCTGTTGTCACCGGCGAATGTTGCGTCCAGCTCGTCGCCTTGTTCGGTGTAGATACCGGCTACCTCGACGGTTGTCTGAAAACGACATCAGCGATCGCATACGATTGCAGGAGGCGAGATACTCACTCTGTTGGGCATCAGAAGAAGCTGGCTCGCTTTCTTGATATGTCCACTCTCGACCTTTCCGACAACGACACATCCCACTGAAACAGCCAGCGTAAGGGCAAGTGACAGGTATGTACAGATCACACACTCACAATCGTTGTATTTCTCTGAAACGGGGAAAACGAAAGGAGCATTGACATCTCTGTCCAGGATTGGCATGTTGTCGAGGTATTGGAGAAGGGCAGGGCCGCTGTTCAACAGTCAGCCCACCTGATCTGAGGACGGAACATCGCCAATCGCCACTCACTCGTACCACGGCGCAAGCTTCTTGTCGACCTGGACAGCCATGTTTTGACCAGTCTGCGCCGACACGGGTAAGAACTGAATGTCGGTCTTGGGGTTGAAGCCGACTGATTTGAGGAACGGTGTGATCTTTCGGCAGATGTCGTCGAATCTATATCAAGATTGTCAGACAATGACTTCGTAAAAGGCTACTCGACTCACCTCTCCTTGTCCCACTGAACGGTAACATCGTCCATTTTGTTGACGACGATGATGAGCTTGTTGATACCGTTGTTCTTGATCAACATCGCGTGCTCTCTGGTTTGACCTTCCCTCTCGAAACCAGTCTCGAACTCTCCCTTTCGCGCAGACAGCACCAGCAGAGCGACGTCGGCTTGCGCCGCACCTGAAATCATGTTGGGAACATAGGTCTTGTGTCCAGGAGCGTCGAGGATGGTGTATCGACGCTTCTCAGACTCGAAGTATGCTCTTCCAAC
This sequence comes from Cryptococcus sp. GC_Crypt_5, assembly GCA_026538355.1. Lineage (NCBI taxonomy): Eukaryota > Fungi > Basidiomycota > Tremellomycetes > Tremellales > Cryptococcaceae > Cryptococcus > Cryptococcus sp. GC_Crypt_5. Next base: position 49,676 of record JALPBZ010000055.1, read on the forward strand.
TTCGATAGTCTTTCCCTTAGCTCTCTCCTCCTTGTTGCTGTCCAACGCCCATGAGAGGTACCATGTGTCCCTGCCCGCGGCCTTTGCCTCTTGCTCATACTTCTCCATCGTTCGCTTGTCGACCGCACCAGTGAGGTACATGAGCTGACCTCCCATGGTGGATTTACCAGCGTCGACATGTCCAGTGAAGATGATGTTCAAGTGAGATTTGACGTTGGGGTCTTTCTCGTCACCATACAGCTCACGAAGAGCTTCAGCGCCTGCAGCAGCTTGTTCCTTTGCAATCATCTCGGCATCGTTCTTCGCGGTGGCTTTTGAGTAGTTGGTAGGAGTGGCGGTGCCAGAAGCGGTAGAAGAGACATTGGCTGCTGCAGGAGCTGGCACAGACTCGTCGGCAGGAGCGGCAGCTGCAGGGGCTGCGGGTTCTGCTCCAGAGGCTGCAGGAGTGGGTTCAGGCTCGGAAGCGGTCTCGGCAGCCTTAGGAGCAGGGGTCTCCTCCTTGTCTTCCTTCTTCTCTGCTAGAGTTGGCTTCTTCCCGCCTGTGGACAACGAGACGGGAGCGCCACCGCTACTGCCTCCGATCTTCAAGCTCGGCGCTGCCTTTGCCGCACCGCCAATGCTCAATGATGGAGCGGCCTTTGGTGCTCCTCCGCCAATACTGAGTGATGGCGCGGCTTTAGGTGCTCCGCCGATGCTCAGTGATGGTGCTGCCCTGGGGGCTCCACCGCCAATGCTCAACGAAACGGGTCTGCCAGCGGACGCGGCGGTGTTGAGAGTCCGTGGTTCAGGGGTAGATGATGTGGGGGGTAAGTTGGGAGGTTGGAAGCCTTGGACATTGCGGGCTTGGGGCGGTTGGTAGGCGCGGTTTTGAGGAGGAGCGTAGCCCTGTTGCTGTTGCTGCTGTTGGGGGTAGTACCCACCCTGGCCCTGCTGCTGACCGTATTGAGAGTAGCCTCCGTACTGGGGGTAGTAGCCCCCCTGGCCCTGCTGGCCCTGCTGGCCCTGCTGTTGGCCATAAGCGCCGTACTGATCGTACGGCTGCTGCTGCTGCTGCTGCTGCTGGCCACGAGGGACAAAGGCCTGCTGCTGACCTGGTCGGAACTCGAAGGCGCCAGGGTTGAAGCCGCCTGGAGGGGGTGGGCCGGACATGCTACAAACGTAAATGTGAGGATCTATGCGATGTGATTGAGACTATGCACAACAATGCCAAATTGTCTTTTGTGTGAGTGAGATGGACAGTGCAATGCAGCAGTGGTCAAAAGAAAGTCCGCCACCGTTTCAAAATGAGGTAGTGCTCTTTTCACCTGACTGATAAGCGATGACATAACATATCAATTTACACGTCACCCAATTCACCCAATTGTCCGCGCCAGAGCGCTGCTTCGGCTCCGTCTCTGACTTTTTCAGCTGCACCATCATCACACGAGCTACATATCGTCAATTTAGACCGACTCGTCAATATCAGCGTATGCTCATCACCCGCTTACGCGCACCACTACCCACATCTCAACTACGGATCCGAGCGATTCGATTACCTCTTACCCAGTTCAGAAGTGTACACGGCATGTCAGACATCAAGCAATTCGTGGCAGCTGCCGAACAGGCCGACCCCTCGCTTGTCGGTAGTTCGGACAAGGACAAGGCGGAGATTGCCAAGCTCGTCGGCCAGACCGAGGGCCTTGCCAAGGATATTCCTGTATGTTACCATCATAGCTTGAATTCCTGCTATGATTGCTGATAGCTCATTTGTTTGCGCCATAGGCACTGAACGACAAGCTCACCCCCTTGACGTACCTCCACTCCAACTCGCCCTCGTCCGCAGACGTCAGCCTGTACGCGCACTTGCACCCTTCCTTGGTGAGCTTATCGTCAGATACATATTGCTCCTCAGAGCTGACATACCTCCCAGATCACCGCCCCTAGCACTCAACACCCCGCTCAACCCGCCCTCCTCCGTTACTTCCTCCACATCCAATCTCTTTCGCCCGTCCAGTCCGCGCAAAAGTCATTACCAAACTCCTACCCATCTCTCGATATCGACCTCTCGTCCCTCCCTGCACCCGAGAGGAAGGCGCCAGCACCAAAAGCGAAGAAGGAGAAGAAACCCGCTGCGACCGCAGAGGGCGCCACGGACGCAGCTACCGGAGCAGTAGCGTCGGCCACTTCCGCCATCAGCAATGCTGCAGCGGCTGTCACGGGCGCAGTCTCGTCGACTGCTGCTGCCGTCTCATCCGCCGCTGGCAGTGCTACCGAAGTCGTCAAAGATGCCGTTGCGGCCAATGCCCCCGAAGCTGTTGGCGGTAAAGCGCCAAAGGACGGAAAGAAAAAGGAGAAGAAGGAGAAAGCGCCCAAAGCACCCGTGGTCAAGGAGGAGCCCACAGGACCGTTGCCCAGTATGATCGACATGCGAGTTGGCAAAGTGCTCGATGGTAAGTCTGCGTGTTCTGTCATTTGAAAACGCTGAGCGTGTTCGCAGTCAAGCGCCACCCCGACGCGGACAGCTTGTACGTCGAGCAGATCGACGTTGGCGAGGAAGAGCCCAGAACCGTCTGCTCTGGTTTAGTCAAGTACATGACAGAAGACCAAATTCGCGGAGCCACCATCATAGTCATTGTAAGTGGTTCGGGTGCGGTACCAACGTAGCATAGCATCGCTTACTGTGGACGCAGTGCAACCTTAAACCCGTAACTATGCGAGGTGTCAAGTCCTTCGCGATGCTCTTGTGCGCATCGAAGAAGGACGGCGAGGACAAGAGCGGAGTGGAGTTTGTTCTCCCGCCCGCTGGCAGTCAGCCAGGAGAAAGGATCTACTTTGAAGGCGAGAAGTACGAGAGTGAGTCGATGTCATCATTATCAGTATACAAGACAAGACAATTGTGCTGATTGAGCCGTTTTCATTAGCCGCTAAGCCCGAGGGACAGCTCAACCCGAAGAAAAAGGTCTTCGAGACCATCCAGCCCGGCTTCATCACTCTCGACAACCTCGACGCGGCATGGGTCGACCCCGAGACAAAGAGCGTGCACAAGATCCGTACCAAAGACGGCGTGTGCAAGGCCACCAGCTTCGTCGGTGCCAGCTTATCATAGATCATCTTCGGTACTGTAACGATCGATAGTCGTGATCAATGGCCATAGCGGTATAGCGGCGGTATCAGCCTACATGCATGGAATACTCATATGATGCAACTAGCTAGAAAGTGTTTGCGTGTTTGTGATGTACTAGATATAAATGTGGAGAGGCTATGGAAGAGACAATTGTCCTTGTTGACACCATCCGCTCGCCAGCTGCCAAAACTCTATACTTCACCCTAAATCCCTAGACCAGCTTGTCCAGATCCGCCTTGCTAGAGAGAACCCCGGAACGCACAATCTTCATCCCCTTGACCCACTCCAAGCCTTCGCCCGCATAACTAACACCAGGAGTGACCTCGACCTCGACATCGTCGTCCAGAGCCGCGCCGTTGTCCACCAACCACCTGCGCTGCTGAGCGAGGAGGTCCCGACGAGACGTTTCTGGGCAATCGGCTTTACTACCCGGGGCGTTCTTGAGTGGTGAGAACTCTTCCGCGCGATCGACCTCGAGGACGCAGAGGGACTTCGTGAATGGGAAAACGTCAAATACGAATAACTCGAGTTTCATCCCGTTCGGCTCAGACGGCTTGATCGCGTCACCAGTACCAAGATCGACGGTCGGAATCTTCTTTCGCGCAATGTGGAAAGCCATCTTCCGCTCCATTGCCTCGACGCTCTCCAAGAATGTCGTGGTGTAGAAGTGGTTGGCGATGTTCGCTGCTCTAAACGCTAGTTGGCCGTCTGCGGTCCGCGCCTCGGATTTCTCCTTGCTTAATTCAGAGTATTCTACCACGGCAAAGGCGTCTCCACGAGCAGCCAGTACGCCAACTGACTCGGTAGGTATAGTCTTGCGAACGACCTTTGCACCAGCTTGAGAGTTTCGAGCGATACAACAGCCGATAAAGACGGGGTCGGCAACGCGAACCAAACAGTTGTCAACGCAGTACGCGTGGATGTATTGGACCGATCGAGACCGTAGGTCAGACAGCACCGTGCGAGTAGGTTCCGAAGAAGACAAGGGTCTGCGAAGAGCCGCATATAGTCCGCCGTTGCCGTCCGGAGCGACAGAGACAGATGCCGGAGTGGATAGTAAGAGCTTGCCATCATTCGACAGCGCGGGCAACACACCTAAACCTCTATCAGTGATTGTCAAACCAAGAGAACCAGAGAAACGACTCACCCTGCTCGAAGAAGACGACATTCTCCTCCCGCAACCCAAAGTATCCCTTTGCCTTGAAGTACTTTTCCGTTTCTCCTCTTGTTGGTCCACTAGTCATGACGTACCACCTGATGGACACACTACCATGCTCCTTGCCAGCCGCTTGCTCTGCTACCCGTTCCAGCTTGCCAATCCGCTCCGCTTGCAGTTCAAATAGGCTTTTACCGGAAGGCAATTGGATATCGTACATCCCTTTGGGCTGTGCTGATCCCAGACGCGTCCCTTGTCCACCCGCCATGAGTAGTACGGCCACCTCGTTGTTCGCAATGGCTTTGAGACCGATTTCGCGCCATTTCGCTTCGTCCGAAGGGTTGTTAACGATAGAAGCGCAAGCTTCTTCTGGAAGAGGGAGAGCTTCCTCAGGGACCTGCGGACTGGGAGAGCGTGATTGACCGTTCGACTGACCCTTCACCTGCAGCGTGTCGTCATGCGTGGCCTCTGCGGCGATAGCGTTGGCAAAGATTCTGTTGACGCGGTGTACGTCGATGTCGGCTAGCTGAGCGAGCAGCGTAGACTGCTCAGACGGCGAGAGACGGTCGTAGAAAGTGAAGACGTGTGATTGGCCAGCCTGTTCATACGTTTCGCGGAGCTTGGCTGCGAGGGCCGCATCGTGACCGTTGGCGGACATGATGATGTGTAGAGGGTGTGCAGAAGGGGACGAAGATGGGATCTAAGCTGGTCAAATGGTCTATTTGGTGGCTTGAAAGAAGCGAAGCTGTGCTTGTTGACTATAATGGAGAAGGTGGGACAAAGGAAGATGACGAGCGGGTGTAGTGCGACGATGCTGTGCCAATGACGACCGAAAGCAGCCTTTGTCACTGTGTCACGGTGTTACAGTGTTGCTGTGATGCGATGCAGTGGTCAATTGAGAGATGTTGATTCAGGGCGTAGCTGGGATTATTTAGCTACTCGTGTCGGGAAGAACGGCGAGGTGATCAAGTTGCCAGAGTGAAGTGGGGGGTACGCGAGGTGGGCGATCTGTGGTGGGAGGCGGTGGGAGGCTTAGCTGCGTGCCGAGTGGACGTATATACAAATGAGAAGAGATTGAGCTTTTGAATGCTGTATGAAGAAAGGAGCAAAGTTGAGAATACTCGCAATCAACACATTCCAAACCCTAACTTAGTCAACGTGCCGTGAAAGTGAAACCGGGAATCATCATCAGCCGTACCGTCAATTCCGGGTTCTCTGTGCTGTTGTATCAAGTGTATCAAGTGTATCATCGTCGTCGTCTACCAGATCAACGCCGCCGGAGCACGCACCGATGCCGACCATATCGCCGCTATGGGCTCTCTTGGCTCTGCCCCTCCTAGTCCCTCTGCTCAGGGCCAAAGCGGGCGTGAAGAGAGACCACCTCGTGCCGCCTGATGAAGAGCGGGTCGTCCTGCTCGGATCCAGTTCGGGCGTAGGGCGGGACCTGGCTCATGCGTACGCTAAGCGCGGGGCTAAGATGTGCGTCTTCTCTACTCATCACTGCTCAGTTGTGTGAGATCCCTCATTGATGTATTGCCGTGATATAGCTGTCTGGTCGCGCGGCGTGCCGAGAGTTTGCAACGAGTCAAGGACGAATGTCTGTCCCTCGGAGCGAAAGACGGGGATGTCATCGTCGTACCTGCGGACATCACGAGTCCCGACGATCTGATACGGGTACGCGACGCAGTCGTGAGCGGTATGTCCAAGCTTCTCTCCTCGTGCGGCCGAAACGCTGATTCACTATGAAGCATGGGGCGGATTCGACACACTGCATATCCTCGCTGGGCTCCCGTCTACAGCGCTGCTATCGGAACTAGCGGGCGTGTCTCTGCAACCTTCAACATCGTCGAATGTACTGCCCTCCCGAGCGCCTTTGGCATTCAGCGACCAGTCCACTGGCGCAGGAGTAGCATCTGGCAATGCGCTGCCTCGAAAAGAGGGATTGGAAGCTGTTGCGGCCGAGGCGAGAGCCGTCAGCGAGGTGAATTACGTCGGGACTGTTCTCGCTCTAGCGTGCTTCGTGAGTCATCTACCCATCGCTTTTTCCATGTTACAAGCCTGTAAATGACACGCCACGAAGCTCCCACTGCTCGCATCGACCTCGCGATCTCCAGCGTTACACCACCTCTCCTCGGTCGCTGCTACGGTCCCAGCACCGCATCGCGTCATATACGCCGCGACGAAAGCGGCTGGGCTGATGGCTGTGGAGTCGTGTCGGGTCGAATGTGAGGGTTGCGGCGTACGATTCTTGTGTAAGTAATCTACGCAGATTCCAAGTAAATCAAGATATCATGACTGTGGATGCTGATTGGATCGCTGATGTGATTGACGACGCAGCATTCTGTCCTGGGACGATCGATAATGAGTTCCGGCTCAAGACGGCCACGTCGCAAACGGGCGGAAGGGACGAGACCAAACTGCCCATCAAGCACGCTTGGGAAGGGTTGCTTCTTGCTCCGGAGAAAGGTGCGCCGCGTCTCACGCAACAATTCATCGAACTGAGCATTCCGCTGATACGTTTCACGAACGCAGTCACGGAGACTATCTTGTATCATCTGGGATTACCGCCCGCGCCGCAGCCCCTCATTCCGTATTTCCCCTTCTCGCGAATCAAAAGCCTTTCAGTACCGCCAAAACATCTTGTCCACCTCCCTTGGCCATATCGGCTGGCGATGATGGTGCGTGATACTCCGTTAGGATGGCTGTATATCGAGCCGAGCGCTAGGAAAAAGTATGGGCTGCCAGCGCGAGCTTAGCTGGGCGGCGTTGTGTTGATCATGCATTGTGGCCTAATATGAGATGATGTGGTTATTGTCCTATGCATCTGTAATATCGCCGTACATAGTTGCGTCTTGCTTTGTTGAATGTTGAAGCAGTCCATTGAACGTTGTAGTAAGGCATCTCTCAAGGATGGTGCAGTATTGCCACTTCCGCCTCCACCGGTTACCGACAACCTCGGCTGCTGCACAACTCGAGCATCAACATCCACTTCTACGTAGTACACACATCCATCTAGCTCGACCCAATCACTGACAGCGCTAGACCAACTCCACTCCAGTCGTACAAAGCTACAGAGCTACTGAGCTACTTGGTGGAACAGCGGTACAGACACGATGATCCACGCAGTACTGATATTCAACACGCACGGCAAACCGCGCCTGTCGAAATTCTACACCCCGCTCTCGCCCATAATCCAACAATCCCTAATCTCGCAGATCTTCTCACTGATCTCCGATAGACAGGCCGGGGTGTGCAATTTCCTCGATGCGCCAGATCTCGTCTTTCCCACCCCTGGAACGGGTTCGGGCTCTGGCGCTGGCGCGGCAGCAACGAGGGGAGAGAAGGGGAAAGGCAGAGATGTTAGAGATATGAGAGGGGAGAGGAACGAGGAGGACGATACGCGCGTTATATATCGGCATTATGCGACGCTGTATTTTGTGTGAGCGTCCCTTCCTCTTCTCCTCTTCTCTCTTCTCTCTCCATGTCATGGGAATGGGCGCGGACTTCTTGCTAATACACCCATCTTCGTCCGGCGCAGCTTCGTAGTGGACGGCGCAGAATCAGAATTGGGTATCCTGGATCTGATCCAAGTGAGCCTAGCAACGACACTGTTGAATTCGCTTCATTCGCTGTATGAAGTTGAACGAAGCTGATCTCATCTCTTGTCTGCTAGGTATTCGTCGAGTCACTCGATAGGTCGTTCGAGAATGTGTGCGAACTGGACCTCATCTTCCACTTTGACGAGGTAAGCTCTTGCACCCGGCCCACCGTATCGCCTCGCCGTAAACACGCTACTGCCGCATATAGCGCGCCGGCTGATGAGGTCGAGTCAGGTCCACCACGTCCTTTCGGAGATAATACAGGGTGGCCTGGTCCTAGAAACGAACATCAATGAAATCGCTTTATGTGGTGCGTCACCCTTACTACATCCACGTCCCAAGCCTACACCATAGGCTGTACAGACCACGAGCGCGTTGGCAGGCTAAGCTGACTCCACCCTCCACACCGCAGTACAAGCCGCGTCGCGCAATCGTAAAGCCTCAGCAGCGTCGGCCAACCCGCTCATCCCCTCTGCGCTGGCTCTACCAGGAGGAAGGGGTGGGAATCGCGGCGGAAGCGCGGACGGCGCCAGGCGTTGGTTAGCTGCTATAGGCGTATAGCCCATCGTTCGTTGTTTTGAAGTAGACAAAGGCAAAGGCGAAGGCATATCAAGGAGGCTGCTGTTAGCTGCTGTTGTACAATACATTATACATTCTACATTATACATTCTACATCGTACATCATGCGTTATGATCTCAGATTCGACCTCTTCGATATCGATTCTACGACGCGGTAAGATTTGCCAAGGTAGCGCTTTGAACGCCACCGTCCACCACGATCATCTTCTCGTCGTATTGCGCAAGATCAGTTGGCAATGACACTTGCGACTCTGCTTCCCCCTTTACTTCGCCATTACCAGCTGGCACACGCTGCTCAACGCTACCGTTCTGACCTGGTTCGCATATTCTGAATCGACGGGGATACCGCGAGGTCGTCGTAGTCTCCGATTCAGGCTGTTTCTCATTAGGTTCGTTTGCGTAGCCTGATAAATCCACTTACTACCAAATACCTCAACAGTCCAGGATCTATTATGCCGCTCTGCAGATATACTACAAACTGGCTTATACATTCTAGTTTCCAGTCGCACATCAGCTCCTGCCATCCCAGCCGAATGCACTTCGCTGAACCTGACTCACCTCGCACCTCCGCTACGTCACTTCCCTCAGCTCCTGCTTCGCTGTATTTCACATCGAGGTGGAATCGCTCGCCCAATTCACCGGCGTTTGTAATCGCTTCCGCGAAAGTCAGTCGCTCGACGAATGAGAGCACGATGATAAAGGCTGCAAAGGCGAGTATGGGCGCTGCGTGGAAGACGCTCAGAGGGGATAGTGACCTGCGTCGCAACTCAGTCAAGCTCAAATGAGAACGCAGTAGCGTAAGGCGGGACTCACGATTCCGATAAGATCGCCCAGCCAAGTTCGGTGATTATACTTTCGGTAATCCTGGCCGTGTGATTCCCATTCACGCCGTTCATGCCGTTCTGCCCAACCATCTCGCTTTTGATGTCACCATTGGTATCAAGCGCAGAAGACAGCTCATCGATTCCTTTGACGCCGCTCCTAAGGATGACCCAGGGTTGTTCGACTTCCATATGGAAGCACAGAGTCTCGAGAAGGATTTCCTCTGTGACCAGCACGTCCCGCTCCCAATGGCGGTACTCGCGAGAGGGTTGCTATTGATACAAAATCGGTAAGCAGACGTTCAAACCTAGTATCACAGGTGCTTACTTCGTTGTTCTCGGCAGTAGGGAACCACTGCAACGTGCCTGGCGGCTCGAACTTTGCTATACACGCATTGACGATGTGCCGAAGCTTCAGTGGCTCTTCCTCGATTTTGGTAGCTAGGAACAGAACAGTAGGCGCTATGAGCTGCGCGAAGCAATATCAATAAACCATCAGCTCGGTTCGTACACGAGTAGTGATGAGAGTGGCTCACTCGTTCAGGAAAGTCTTTGAATGACCTCCGCATGTAGAATCGATGCAAGAGCGTCGCGCCGACCGACAGAGCTCCGCGAAGATGACTGGCGACTCCATCGGGAGCGGCGGTCCTACATCGAAGATCCTTAGCACTCTCCGCGTTATATCGGGCACGACGAGACTCACGCAATCTCCGTTGCGCGCAGGGCTAGACTCCGCATATACTCGATAGCCAACTTACGCCGTTTCAGCTCGTCTTCCGGTGATGTACCGTCATCGACCGACGGGGTGTTGTGGAGGTTGGCCGTTGTGAAGAGCCATTGTTGCTCTTCAGGGCGCAGGGCACGCATGGCAGCGTGGTCAGTTCGGTGCAAGTGACTAAGTTGTTGTAAGTACGAGTACTCGTGTGTAACGTAGAACGAAAACAAATCATTCATTGAGTGAAGCTGTCGCTCTGAACATGCGGGGTCTCCACTTCGCTCTCGTAGCCTAGCGTAGAATATTCCACGTCACTCGTTCGCTATATCCCGTTTCAGCATCACACTGGTTGTACGGTAGGAGAGGATTCGAAAAGTTCAAGCTTGTCTCTACTCGAGTACCACAGTACGTTTCGACTCGTTCAACTGATCAACATTGCCATATCTCCCCAGATCCATTGTTGATGCGTCAAAGCTTGATATCGAGCATCAGACGACTATCAGCCACATCACCACCACTACTTAAAAGGACGTCACAACTACCGTATAACACGATACGCACAATGGCAGCCGCAGCGTCCACTTCGACCCCGTCCGAACTCACTGTGCCGGTCCACAAGACCGCGCACGAGTTCGACAAGGGTACACTCGATGCTCTGCTCGCGAGGAGGTTCTTCTTCGCTCCTGCCTTTGAGATCTACGGAGGTGAGCTACGACGCTACGACAACCGTGCATTGGTACCGCATATCGCTAACACTGTTACGTATTCTAGGTGTTGCCGGTTTGTACGATTACGGACCCACCGGTTCAGCGTTGCAGGCCAACATCCTTGATGCGTGGAGAAAACACTACATCATCGAGGAGGATATGCTCGAGCTTGACACCACTATCATGACTCTTGCAGAGGTCCTCAAGACCTCGGGCCACGTTGACAAGTGTGTCGTTCTATCTTTCAATCTTGCAACATTAACTGACTAGTCGTCTGCAGATTCGCCGACTGGATGGTCAAGGACACAAAGAACGGCGAGATCTTCCGTGCGGACCACCTGGTCGAGGGTGTGCTCGAGGCGCGTCTCAAGGGCGACAAGGAAGCTCGTGGTGTCAAGGAGGAGCCTGTGGTAGAGGAGGACGCAGACAAGAAGAAGAAAAAGAAAAAGGTCGTCAAGAGCGTTGCGATCAAGCTCGACGACGAGGTCGTCAAGGATTACGAAGTTCTCTTGGCACAGGTTAGTCCTCACTCGTGTCCATGGTAGTCCACTGCTGACGTGGCATGGTAGATTGACAACTTCACTGGTCCCCAACTCGGCGAGATCATCAGGAAACACAACATCACCAACCCTACCAGCGGGAACGAGGTGTCTGAGCCTGTCGAGTTCAACCTCATGTTCGAGAGCAACATCGGTCCAACCGGGCAAATCAAGGGGTGAGCTATATCATACTCTGTACAGTGAACTCAGCTCACGCGTCTCGCAGCTACCTTCGTCCTGAGACTGCCCAAGGCCACTTTGTCAACTTTGCCCGTTTGCTCGAATTCAACAACGGTCGTGTCCCCTTTGCTTCCGCTCAAATTGGCCGAAGCTTCAGAAACGAGATTGCCCCTCGACAGGGCTTATTGCGAGTGCGGTGAGTCAGCGCGGCTGTCGGTCTGCCCGCCCAAAGCTAATAATACTTAGTGAATTCACCATGGCGGAGATTGAGCACTACGTCGACCCTCTCGACAAGCGTCACGCGAGGTTCGGCGAAGTCAAGGACGTCAAGTTGTCGCTGCTTGCAAAGGATGTGCAGACCGAGGGCAGGACCGATCTCACCTCGATGACTGTCGGAGACGCCGTCGCTGCTGTGAGTAAAGCGGACCGCACGGCGTAGAATTAGCAGCTAAAGAATGGAGTGAACAGAAAATCATCGACAACGAGACTCTCGGTTACTTCCTTGGCCGAACACAATTGTTCTTGACCAAGATCGGTATCGACGCTTCTCGTCTGCGATGCAGGCAACACATGGCCAACGAGATGGCGCACTATGCTGCGGTGAGCCTGCAGAATCATTACTCTACGCTGTCATTATAGCTGAGCAACTACTGTAGGACTGCTGGGACTTCGAGATCAAGTCTTCTTACGGGTGGATTGAGTGTGTTGGTTGCGCCGATCGTTCGGCCTACGACTTGACAGTGCACTCGGTCCGAACCAAGCAACCTTTGCGCGTGCAACAGCGTCTCGACGAGCCTCGTGTGGTCGAGAAGCTCGAGGTGACTTTCGAAGCCAAGGCATTCGGCATGAAGTTCAAGAAGGACGCCACTGTCATCAAGGAGACTTTGTTGGGTTTGGAGAAGGACAAGTTGCAGTGCATCAAGGACGAGCTGGCGAATGGGTGAGCTACGATAATACACATCAAGTGCGCCGATAGCTGACAGCCGGTATAGCTCATCCTCGGTCAAGTGCACCGATGGCAAGTCGTACGAGATCACACCCGACCTCGTCAAGATAGATCCCATCACCGTCACCGAGCACGGTATGTTATCTTTTCACTGACGTGGCCCAATGCTGATTCACTAGACCAACAGTCCGAGAGTTCATCCCCAACGTCATCGAGCCATCCTTCGGTATCGGCCGTATCCTCTACTCATTGCTGGAGCACAGCTACTGGGCTCGTGAGCAGGACAAGGCCCGTGGTGTACGTCATTTTGGGATCATTGCATGGGCCGTCCAGCTGACACCAATTCTCTCAGGTCCTCTCCCTTCCTCCTCTGGTCGCTCCTATCAAGTGTCTCATCGTTACCATCAGCCAAGACGCCACTCTTCGTAACCTCATTCACGAAGTTTGTGAGTACAGCTGAACACGCAATCGGTGTGATCACACGGCTAAAGTATAATGCCAGCACGCAAAATGCGCAAATTGGGTATCGCGAGCCGTGTCGACGACTCTGGCGCTTCTATCGGTAAGAAGTACGCCAGGAATGACGAGCTCGGTACTCCATTCGGTTGCACAGTCGACTTCGCTAGTGAGTCAAAAGTAGTGACATAACGAGAACTCGCTGATGAAACTGCAGCTTTGTCAAACGGTACAATGACTCTCCGTGAACGAGACTCTACAAACCAGCTCATCGGCCCTATCGACACTGTCATATCAGTGGTTGATGGGCTTGTCAAGGGCACTCTTGAGTGGGAGGGCGCGAGCCAACGGCTGGAGTCTTACAGCGGTGTGCAGGATGTGGAGTAGACGATATATGCGTGTTACTGTATATGCATTATGCCCTTTATATCAGCTCAACTTAACGTCTTATGTGGCATTTAGTGCATGATTACTGATACAGTGAAATTTGATAGTCCAAATGCCACATTGCCACTGTGTATATGGTCCGAGCGCGTGGCTTTCCTGATCTATCAGTTTCAACTTTTTTTCTCTCCCAAAAGATTTCTTGTTCCCCTTCGTCCTTCTACCACATATTCATCCGTTGTACCAGTATCAGTATCTCTTCCACTCTTTTGACCTCTCTCTTGTCCGTCTATCCATAAAAGAAGAGGTATATATCAGGCAAGATGGACGTGAGTGCATCCTCCCGTACTTCACAGCTTTCAAAGAGCGAAATTGAGCGAGTGAAGAGGGGGACTGACAGACCACAAATTTTGAACCTTGATAGGCCAACTACGTCCAGACCCTCACGCAATTGCTCGAGGCTACCATTGCGCCTGACACAAATGTCATCAAAGCTGTAAGCGCCCATCCTGTCCAGCTGGGTACGGAAGCTGATAGCTCTACTTTGCGCATACAGGCGACCACCCAGCTTAACACGCAGTACTACAAAAACCCTAATTGTATCCCAGCATTGTACGAGGTCTCAGCAACCAGCGACAACCAAGCTGTGCGCGTCTTTTACTGTCCTATACGAGTCTATATGCTGACAGTATTTGGTAGATCCGCCAACTCGCCGCTGTCGAGCTGCGGAAACGGATATCGTCCGGTGATGGTCGCATGTGGAAGAAGAACGCCAAGCAGCTGAGAGAGCAGATCAAGGCAAGCTTGCTGCAACGGCTCACCCAGGAGGCCTCGTGAGTAATCACAAATTCCTGATAAAACAACGCTGACACCGCGCAGATCTATCGTCCGACACGCTTTGGCCCGCGCCGTTGCTGCTATCGCCGACATTGAGCTCACTGTCCAACCTCCTCAATGGCCCGACCTCCTTCCAGGCTTGTACCAAGCTGCCGCATCCCCCAACGTGACCCACCGTGAAACCGCCATCTACGTCCTCTTCTCCGTCCTCGACACTGTCGCCGAGTCTTTCGAAGCCCATCTCTCGACCCTCTTCAAGGTCTTCGCCGTTTCGCTCGTCGACCCCGAGTCTGCTGAAGTCCGAATCACCACTCTGCGTGCCCTTGCCAAGGTTGCCGAATACATTGAGGCAGGAGACAAGCACGATGTCAAGGCTTTCCAAGACTTGATTGTGCCCATGCTCAAGGTTCTTGAGCAGGCGGTCAAGGACGACGACGATGAAGGTGTCAAGCACGGATACGATGCTTTCGAGACCTTGCTCATCATCGAAGCCCCATTGGTCAGCAAGCACGTTGCCGAGCTCGTGCAGTTCTTCCTTGGCGTCGCAGCCAACAAGGAGGTTGAGGATGAGAAGAGGTGCGGTGCGCTCAACGTGTTGTCATGGATCGTCAGATATAAGAAGAGCAAGGTGCAGGCTCTTGGCTTGGCCAGGCCTATCATCGAGGGCTTGTTGCCTATCGGTACGGAGGATGACCCCGAGGACGTTGACGAGGATTCGCCTTCACGAGTGAGTCGTCTCGATCGCACACCATAGTCCTGCGCTGACTCCCCACACAGCTCGCCTTCCGCACTCTTGACAACCTCTCTCAAGCCCTCCCTCCCCAACAAGTCTTCCCTGTCCTCATCCAGCAGCTCCAGGTCTACATGTCCTCCAGCGATCCTCGCATGCGCAAGTCTGCTCTTATGGCATTCGGTGTGTCCGTTGAGGGCTGCAGCGAGTACATTAGACCACACGTCGACCAGTTATGGCCAGTCATCGAGGGTGGTTTGCAAGACGGCGAGGTCATCGTGCGCAAGGCCGCATGTATCGCCCTTGGCTGTCTCTGCGAGTGGCTCGCCGAGGAGTGCGCGACCCGTCACGCTATCATTGTCCCTGTAAGCATCGTCAACCCTTGCATGCGATTACCTGCTCATTCTCCCTCTTTTAGATCCTCTTCAACCTCATCGTCGACCCCTCAACACAGAAGAACGCATGTACATGTCTCGACTCGTACCTCGAGATCCTCGGCGACGACATTGTCATCTACCTCACTCTGCTCATGGAACGTCTTCTCGTTCTGCTCGAAAACGGCACCGTCGCTGTCAAGATCACCGTCACCGGAGCTATCGGTTCCGCCGCGCATGCCGCCAAGGAGAAGTTTGTGCCATACTTTGACCAGACCATCCAGCGCCTCGTGCCTTTCCTCCAGCTCCAGGAGACCGATGAGCAGAGCGACCTCCGTGGTGTTGCCACCGACACCATCGGCACCATTGCCGAGGCTGTTGGCGCCGAGGTCTTCCGTCCTTACTTTGAGGGTCTCATGAAGGCCGCTTTCGAAGCACTCACCATGGACAACTCCCGATTAAGAGAAAGCAGTTTCATCTTCTTCGGTGTCATGGCACAGGTCTTCGAGGGCGAGTTTGCCCGCTACCTTCCCCAATGTGTTCCCGCTCTTGTCGCCAGCTGTCAACAAGACGAGTCCACAGACGAGTTCCTGGACGACGGTGAGGGTGGCTCTGCCAACCCCAATGCCCTCGCCGAGGCATTCAGCACTGCCGCTGGTTCATCCAAACTCGGAGGCGAGGACATCACCGGAGATGACGAGGACTTTGAGGACGAGACGGATCTCAACGCTCTGGAAGCTATGTTCTCGAAGGTCAACAGTGCCGTCGCTATCGAGAAGGAGGTTGCAGCAGACACCATTGGCGAGTTGTTCGCTGCCACCAAGTCTGCCTTCATTCCCTTCATCGAGGAGACCGTCAAGGTCTTGGTTGAGCTTTTGGACCATTACTACGAGGGTATCAGGAAGTCCGCTGTTGGCGCTTTGTTCGCTTTCGTCAAGACAATGTACGAGCTCTCCGAGCCCGCCGAGTGGCAACCCGGAGCCCACGTAGTGAGTTCTTGCACCTGCCTGTCTACGTGTCAGGCTAATCCTAAGTAGCGTGTTCCATTGCACGAGCATGTCAAGAAGATTGTCGAGATGGTCCTTCCTCCCATCTTCGAGGCATGGAAGACCGAGGACGACAAGTGAGTGCGATTCTTTCTTCCGAATTCCAGTACCTCCCCCACCCCACCCCATTTCATCCCATACGTGATGATAAACTTTACTCAGCTCACTCCGAGGCACATATAAAAATATGTGCCATGAGGCTACTATTTCAATATAGAACTTATCTGACTCTACCCTCTCTCCGCTTTCTCTTTTGACTGCATATGAGATGTGCATTCGCTAACGACGCACAGGTCCGTTGTCATTCTTATGTGTTCCGAGCTCGCAGACAGCATGAACAAGTGCGGTCCTGCGATCATCGAGGGTCGTAAGTGTATTTCTTCATGTTGATGGACCTATATCTGACATGTTTCTAGACCTCGACGAGGTTGCCACCTTTGCCGTTGAGATCTTGGAGAAGAAGTCTTTGTGTCAACAGGACCCTGACGGAGACGATGAGAACGTTGGCGTCGACGCCGACTCGTCGGAGTACGAGTCTGCGCTTGTGTCCAACGCAGCGGATGTCTTCGGCGCCATGGCTTCTGTCCTTGGACCGGACTTCGCACAGGCCTTCCCCCAGGTCCTGCCTCTCATCGCAAAGTACACCGAGCCTAAGCGAACCAACGCGGAACGATCCATGGCTATCGGCTCTTTGGGTGAGATCATCGTGGGCTTGAAGGGTGGTGTGACATCATTCACCGAGGTGTGTATCTTCTCTGTATCCGCTGAGTGTGTCGCTGACAATGCTGTAGCCCCTATTCACCATCATCTCCCGAGGTCTGGTTGACGAGGAAGCCGATGTGCGATCCAACGCTGCTTTCGCCGCGGGTGTTCTCATCGAGAACTCGGACGCCGACTTGTCATCACATTACACTGCCCTCCTTACCGCCTTACAACCATTCTTCTCTCCTCCTGAGCACGCCGCTCCAGCAGTCTACAACGCACGAGATAACGCCGCGGGTGCCGTCGCTCGTATGTTGACAAAGAACGCAGCTGCTCTCCCTGTGGAGCAAGTTGTTGCTGTCCTCATCTCGGTTTTGCCATTGCGTTTCGACCCCCTGGAGAACCGAGCGGTGTACGCGGCCATCTTCTCAGTATTCAGAACACAACCTCAAATACTGTCACCGCATCTTGAGCACCTCCTCCAGGCCGCCGCCTACGTTCTTCTAGACCCATCACATGACGACGACACCACCGATGAGACCAAGGCGGAGCTGAGAGCGTTGGTCGAGCACTTGAAGACTCAAGTGCCTGACAAGGTGTCAGCGGCTGGATTTGCATGAGCGATTGGATTTGCATGTTTGCATTGTGGTGACCACGACGTTACGAGATAGAGCGCAGCATTTGGTTCTTTGATAGTATACCCCCTTGACATATATATGATTCCCCAGTAAAATGTTCACATAGACTCTTATCTCATGCAGAGTAATAGCAACAATGGCATGTACACTCAGAGTATACGCTCGGTGCCACAAAGCGGTAAACGCCGCCGCGCTCCGCAAACACAGTGACTTCTCAGCTGTCATCCTCGACCGTTCCATTATCACTTGCAACCATTTCTGACTTGTACATAACTATAACTACAGCATACATATAGTGCATCCACGGCTATCATTCACGGCAACGGCTCAAACCTCCTGCCAAGCACTCTACAACGCGCGCACGACATAGTCTCAACTAGCATCGCAGAGAGAGAGCAATCGGCAGTCGTAGCTTACTCGTACACGTTCGACAGCAATTTTGGGTCATTTTCAGTCAACAACTTAACGTCCCGGCTTTCAGCGCAGGATGTTTCCCCATCCGCTTGCGCACTTGCAGCACCCTCATGCGCATCCGCACCCGCACCATAGGCCGATGACCGCTCTTTCGCATTCGTCCGCGACATCTACTTCACAAGATACCTCAGAACAACTACCGCCTTCTCACGCTTGGAACATCCCGCCTGGTCATTTGCCGGGGTCATCATCGCAAGCGCAAGCGCAGCAAGGAGGCGGGCAGGGGAACCTGGTGCCTCCATTCATGTTTGATAGACGGCAGCATTACCCGTACGGCAGCGGTGGCGGCGGCGGGGACGGCCGTGACGGACGTGACGGGCCCGTGTCTGGACCAGGACCAAGAGGGCACACGCCCCAGCTCAGCATACCGAACTCGCTCACGCCCAACTCGCTGAGCGTGGGCCCGAGCGGCCCACTCCTCCCCCAGAACCTAGCGCAGCACCTGAACAACCCGCCAGCACCAAACGGCCAGCCGCAGCCCCCCTCGCAATCCCAGTCTCAGTCTTCGCAGCAACAGCAAAACATAAATCTGCCTCCTGGCGTAGGCTTGGGTGGGACGGCGCAGTCAGCAGCGCAAGCCGCCGCTCAGGCTGGAGCTGGGGGTAAAGTACTCTTGCTGCCCAATGGCGCACCGCCTCCTGCTGGTAGCGAAGAGGAAAAGATCTACGTCTTGATCACCGAGTTGCTCGATCCTGAGACGCGCGAAGGAGCGTTGTTGGAGCTTAGCAAGAAGAGAGAACTGTATGAAGATTTGGCCTTGGTGCTTTGGGGCGGATTCGGTGAGCCTACCATCTCCCCCAAGTCGTCCACTGCTAACAATGCTTCGAAGGTATCATGTCTTCGCTACTATTGGAGATCGTCGCTGTGTATCCAGCACTATCCCCCCCCTCCCTCACAGCACATGCTTCCAACAGAGTGTGCAATGCTCTCGCTTTACTTCAATGCGTCGCAAGTCACTCTGAAACCCGCGCGCTGTTCCTCAATGGTGGGTGAATCTCGACTACGCACGATCAATTCGCTAACTCTAGTCTCATTCGGTGCAGCTCACGTCCCGCTGTTCCTTTATCCCTTCCTCAACACGACGAGCAAGACTAGACCGTTCGAGTATTTGAGACTCACGTCATTGGGCGTTATCGGTGCTCTTGTCAAGGTGGGCATTTCTCATGCAGGAATCGGGCATTCCCTGGTACATCAAAAGCTGACTGATTGTGCCGCTAGCAAAATGACAACTCGGACGTGATAAACTTCCTGCTATCAACCGAGATCATCCCGCTCTGCCTGCGGATCATGGAGACTGGATCAGAGCTATCCAAGACCGTAGCGATCTTCATCGTCCAGAAGATTCTCGCCGACGATCTGGGCCTGCAGTACATCTGTCAGACATACGAGCGGTTCTACGCCGTTGGAACCGTACTCTCAAATATGGTCGATGCGCTCGTGGAGAGTCAGGCAGTGAGGTTGTTGAAGCACGTCGTGCGGTGTTATTTGCGTATGAGCGATAATCCCAGGTGCGTCTCTGTGATCACTCATAGCTAGTGACTGTGCTCACCTGAACCTGAACCTGTAGAGCTCGCGAAGCCCTTCGCGCCTGTCTGCCAAAAGCACTGCAGGACACCACGTTCACCCCGCTGCTCAAGGGAGATATGGTCACCAAACGCTGTTTGGCTACCCTCCTCACGAACCTCAACGACCGAACGGATTGATACCCTCATACGACCAGCCACTATCCATCATCGAAAGCCAAAGCCAGACCCAAAGGGACGATCATCATCGCATACGTCTAAAATGATAACACGCACATACTCGGAAACCATCGCACCATCGCATTTGTATTCCTATTGTACTCGCACACTCGCACAACCAATACGTTTCTTCCTTCACCTATCCCACATAACAAGTTTGTTCGTATATTACAGTAATGCGTGATACCTCAATCATCTTCGTCATATAACCTCACACCCTTACAACCTACCTTATGATTTACCGATTCGTACCTTTCTTCTTTCTTCTTTCTAGGCTCGACGAGGCATCGACATTCATATGGGGCGAGAAATGCATTGCATGTGATGTTTATGCCGAAATGAAGCAAAGTAAAGATTCGTACAATCTGCTCATTGCGAACAGGTTCGAGCGAAGGGTATACAGATGAAAGTGGTACATAAGAGTCGATCGTCAGGTGTGGCATGTCTGTCGTGATAGTTGATTCTGGTCTCTGTCGCATCACGCCGCGGTCTTCTCTATTCTCGGCGCTCATTCGTTTCTGGGGGTTGCCCATTACGCGAGCCTGCGGGCCTAGGCCTGAAGCACATTCAGCCTACTCCCACTTACGCACCCGACCCAATCGCCTTTTTCTGAGAAGGCGAGATTGTTGATCTCGGCCGACGCGGTCCATCCTTTCGACGGGATCATCTCTACCGCTTCTGACGGGGATGGAGACCTTTGATCTCCCGGAGTCATGGGTGGAGAGAGGGTTTCGTATGGGGTCGAGGTCGTCGGAGGTGCTGCTGATGCTGAGGAAGATGCGGGCTGATTGCGCGATTTGGTGTACGAGGGGACTATCGATGATGATCTGCTCTGACTCCCGTTGGTTTGCGGTATGGGTTTGGTCAAGTCGTACAGCAGTAATTGGGAATCGTCGCCACATGACGCTACCCATCCTCCACCGGTTGTACCTGAGGAAGATCCTGGAGATCCCCAAGCTATAGCTCCGACAGGCGCTTGATGGCCTACTAGCTCGGCTACGGGCGAGCCGGGACTGCGCATGTCGAGGATCATGACCTTTGAGTCGTCTACTCCAAAACACGCAAGCATGTGTCTGTAGATTCATCAGTTTCATTTGTGGCCAAACGAGGATGCGAAGACACGAGTGAAGAATCAACTGCCATGAGGCCCGACTCACTGCTCTTTCCTGCTGAAAGCTATGCGCGCGAGAGGTGATTCTTTCGACGACTCGTATAATATTGTAGAGTGCTCAAGCTGCCGTAAATCGAACGCTCGCAATGACCCATCCGCACCAACAGAAACGAAGATATCGGAGGAGTCGGGCAGCCATGATCTACAGCATCGCAACGCGTTGTCAGCCGGTGGATCATAACGCGTAGCCAAGATATCACTTACAAGTCGTACACGGCCCGGTCGTGCGCAATGAGCTGCGTGACTGCCTGAGATGTTTGGATGTCCCATAATGTCGCAGTGGTGTCGATGGAGCACGTTACGATGGAATTGGGTGACTTGGCGTTCCAGCTGAACGAAGTGACTGGCGGCATGCTCGAGTGTGATGTTTTGCTCTGTATCATTGTACTGTCAGTTGAGGCGATGGACAAGGATAGCAGCGATGCGTACATTGCTGAGCATACTCCTGCTCTTCAGGGCGTAGTTCTGCTCCGCACCCGACCATCCATTCTTCCCCACATATCCTCCTCCAGCATTTGCGCCTTCCCACTCTCTGCCCAATTCCCATATTCTCAATGCATCTCCCGACGTAGCGAGCAGCTCCCCCCTTCCTCCCGCATCATCATATCCTCCTCCGCTCGTGACTAGCGATTCGCGCGGTTCCCAGCCTACTTTGGTAGCGGGCAGACTCAGGTTGATCGACGCTAATTGCCTGAAATCGTTCCTGCCGCTACTTGATCCATTTTGCGGAGCATAAGCGTTATTATGCTCAGGCGATGTTGTGGGGTCTACGACAATGAGCTTGTTTGATGGGCCCGTCACGAGGGTACTGAGGGCGATCCGTAGTGGATGTCGGGGCGAGTTCGAGAAGGATATCCCGTACAGCGGATCTAGTAAAGTATCAGCTACTTGTAGGACGGGAACAGCACAAGTGTGCGCGACTCACAGCTCGTGTCATATTGCAGGAGCGACGAGTTGGTCATGACGCCTCAAACGTGCACAGCGTTCAGGAACCGTCGCGAGCTCAGTAAGCCGAAGGAGGTCAGATCGCGTAGCCTCGTCGGCGATTGCACGTCTGTAGTCGACTGAAAGCGAGTCGCTCGAAGATGGACAGATGGGAAGATGGGAAGACAAAAGACTGACTACATTGCTGGGTGACATCTCGTCATTTAGTGCTTGTACGCGTTACTCAAGACGATCACGTGACTATCATCACCATTTCAAGCGGCAAGCGGCGACAAAACAGCTCTATGACATCCCATCCTCTCAATCCTCCCTTTCAGCTTGCTTGTGTAACACACTTCAGCGCCACAGCTCTCAACAGCACGAGCGCAGCCTGCCCATTAGATCGCTTGGCATGGCATCCGCAGCCAGCGCCGCGGCGGAATATGTCGCCAAATATCCTCGTCGCAAGACATTGCGAGACACGGTGGAGAAATACTGGTTGGACGAGGCTAAGCGTGAGTTGTACTGTAGGTGGGCTGATCAGTCGGGCAGAGCTCACCAACGTACCTTGAACGGCGTTATTCTCATAGGTCCTCCCGGGTCACTCGAGTCGTCTCTCAAGAAGCACACCACGTTACTGAATCGATTGCGCTCGACATTATTGGCTGGACCTGCTGAAACCTTGATCAAGGAGATTGACGGGTTGACCTTGACAAAGTACCTCGAGGAGACTGTCGCAGCTGTAGTGGAAGGGACGATCAAGAGTAAAGGTGACCCAGAAACCGCTGTGGACGTGAGTTGACAATCGTACAACTTATATTCTCCAGATTTACTAATAGTAATCTAGGTCATTGTCCACCTGCACACTCGTCTCACTCCAGACTTTCTGCCTTTGTTGCTCCAGCCTCTCTTGGCGATCTTGACCAGTGGTCCAGCACCATCAATTAACGCAACCAAAGATGGAGACAAAGACAAAGAACGAGAAGACAAAGAACGGCTATCTAGACAAAGGCCTGTGCTGAGGATAGTGGCCGAATTGGCAATGGTCGGAGCATGGGCAGAGGGAGCTACCAAGGGAGCGGCCGAAGTGGGCAAAACCTTGAAAGGCTTCGTATGTTCGGTCTGCTTGATGTGCACATGCTGTCGAGCTGACTCCGATTTGCAACAGATGACGGGGGACACTCAATTCACAAATCTGCCCATCTTGTCGACATTCCTGAAACACTTTGGCCGAGCGTTTCTTGGGCCACAATCAACTTCGGACGGTGCACAGGCCGATCGAGAAAAGCTTCCAGCCGATGTAGAGGAATTGGTTCCTATAGAAGTTCAGAAGAAGATGAAAGAGCTGTTCGAGGCGTACTTTTCGTCAGCCAGCAAAACGTTGGTGAAAGGGCAGCTGGTGGGGTTGCTTCTCTGATCATTATTGGCAGTCGGCTAATCAGCGATGCCATAGAAACTCCTCGAACAAGACAAGCGAAACCACGAAGCATACATCAAATCCGGAGAGATCTTCGAAGACCGTCAACAGGCTTATGAGAAAATGACGAAGGCTGTAGAACGTTTAACCACGGGAGTCCAGACTCTAGCAGACCTTCTCGGCTTGCAACCACCCGTTCTGCCTACCGCAGCGACGATGTCGAAATCGGGTTTGCAAATCGTTGAGTCCGCTTCATCATTCACAGTAAGGGAAGATGGTCCAGTCGCAGGTGGAATCTGGGATGATGAAGAAGAGCGACGTTTCTACGAGGATTTGATCGATCTCAAAGAGGTGGTGCCGGCAGGTCTACTGGGAGTCAAGGAGAAGAAAGCAACTGCTAGTGATGCAAATGGAAACTCTGTCGACGCGGCAGATACCACCGAAGAAGAAGCGGACGCGCAGAAGCAACTTGAAGCGCAGAAAGCTGAAGAAGAGGATCTGCGACGTCAACTGGAACAGCTCGAAGTCCGTGAAGACATCCCTGCTCCAGACAGCCAGGAGATGGCGCGTACTGCCTCTGGCGCAACTGCAGCCTCCGACACAGCCGCAGAGATAGCAGTAGCGGATGAAGCTCGAGAACTTGAAGGCGACCTTGCTCCCGCTGCAGACTCAACGGTGACCGAGGAAGATGGCTTACAATCTGGGCCTGCTGCGAGGTTGACAGCGCTGTTCGCTGCCCTGCCCGAAGCGAATAACCGCGAAGTCGTTGACAAGCTCGCTATCGAATTCGCTTTTCTCAACTCGAAAGCAGCCCGAAAACGGCTCGTCAAGGTGTGTACATTTCGCCTGCACCAGCTATGCAACGCAGCTGACAGATGTACCATCAAACAAGTTTATCGGCGATGTTCCGAAGCAGAGAACAGATTTACTACCACATTATGCGAGATTTTTGGCGACTCTCGACAGGTATATGCCGGATGTGGGCGCGGGCGTGCTCGATATCGTTAGTACACGCGATTGGAAGTAAAGTTCATTACTTACTTGACATTCGCAGCTTGACAGTGAACTTCGTTATCTGCAGAAGAAGCGATTGGTCCGAGAGCTCGATAGTGTAAGACTGAAGGTAGGCTCAAACCTTCGTTTGGAGTCAGCAACATCCGCTCACTGCCGATTTACTTGGCCAGAACGTCCGGTTCTACGGTGAACTTGCAAAATTCAAGGTCGCCCGGCCATACACTATCTTGCACGTCTTGAAGGTGTTCCTGGACGACTTCAAGTTCAATGTCGAAAACATCGCGAACTTGCTTGAAACTTGCGGGCGATTCTTGTTGCGCTTTGAAGGAACAGCGGATACAGCAAAGAAGATGGTACGTTCTTCGTTCGACAATAGCCTGCTAATGTGTATGTCAGATCGAATTGATGCGCCGAAAACAAGGCGTTCAACACCTCGATCAGCGCCAGCAGGTCATGCTCGAGAATGCATTTTACATGGCGAGTCGCCGCGGCAATCTGTACCTGTAAACCGCTGATTTATTTGCAGTGCAATCCTCCGGAACGCGTCGCTCGGGCCGCTGTCGAACTTACTCCGATGCAAAGCTTCATCCAGCATCTGCTCCACGATGTGCTGATGAAGCGGACGTTAGACAAGGTGCTCAAGCTTACGAGAAAGCTGCATTGGGATGATCCAGAGGTCTACGAGTTCATCTTATCTTCATTCACCAACATATGGGAGATCAAGTACGGCAACATCCCTTATGTCGCGGCGCTGGTATACGATCTGCAGCGCTATCATCCAGAGTTTGGGATCGCCATTGTTGATCAAGTCATGGAAGACATCCGGATTGGTATGGAGGAGAATATCTTCAAATTCAACCAACGTCGCTTGTCAACGATCAAGTACCTCGGCGAATTGTACATGTACAGAGTGATCAACGCTTCTGTCATCTTCGAGGTACTCTGGTCTTTACTCTCTTTCGGACACGGTGAGCATACTCTCGCAACGATGATTCGGAGCAGCTGTCTGATCTTATGGATTATAGTCGAGTCGATGCCTGTACCAGGACGCGATAGTCCGATTGACGCCGTCGATGACTTCTTTCGCGTCCGCTTGGCTTGCACCCTTCTTGATACGTGCGGAGCGTGCTTCGACAAGGGGTCACAGGCTAGGAAATTGGACCAATACCTGGTCTTCTTACAGGTAAGCTGGGTTGTCATTTCCAAAAATGATGCTGAGATCTGTGGTAGCTGTACACGACATGCAAAGCCGAGCTGCCAATGGACGTGGATTTCATGTTGACAGATACTCTGGATGTGAGTATTGGCTGCCACTCTTGACGACTGGGCTGACCGAGTATAAGGCTATGAGACCTAAATCGAGCCATCTTCGCACTTTTGCGGATGCTGCTGCTGCGGTTGACGAGTTGCTCGCGTCCGTGGATCAAGGTGAGTAGATACGCTCGATTCCACCATCTTGCAACTGATCCCTTTGCTACAGACCACCCTGAAGATGCTAGCGAAGATGGTGACGAGCGTCCTGAAGTGGTCGAGGAGAGAGCTGATGAAGAGGAAGGAGAGGTATGTCTTCCGTGCCGGCTTCTGTTGTCTCTGACTTCATGCTTGTGATAGGACGTTGAGGAAACCGCTCCGAATGACGACGACGACGATGATGTCGTGATGATACGGGACCGCGAGCGAGATCCGAAGAACGACGAAGCAGATATGGAAGCTGCGACCGACTTCGATCGCGAATTCGCAAAGATGCTTGCGGACACGACCGATGCACGGCGTGATCAGCGCAAAGCCGCTCCGCCAATCTTCGACACTGCTGTCCCGCTTATCCGGAAACGACCCGAAGAGGTGAAAGAGAAGGAAGAGGGACGGATGCAGTTCATGCTCTTGTCGAAGAAAGGGAACAAGCAGCAGATCCGCTCATTGGATATCCCCGTCGACTCGAACATCGCCCTGAACTCTCGGAACAATCAAGCGCAGAGCAAGGCAGAGCAAGAGCAGCTCAAGCGGATCGTACTGCAGAACGAGAGGAGATTGGAGCGATCTGAAATCCAAGGTGGGCGATACAATATTCTGGCATGTTCTACCGTAATGAGCTCACCGAATAACGCAGATATCGAGACCCGCGGTATCAAGCTGCGTTACGCGCCAGCGGCGAAATCATAGATGCCAGCTTTGGAGCAAGACAGAAATATCGCACCAGTAGATGCGTCAACCCGAAACGGCTGTTTTATGACACCCGAGCAGCGACCGACATGCATACCACCAGAAGCTCCTCGCCCAGTGGCGCTGAGAGTAAGGGTAATGCGAGCATCCGCCACCATGGTCTGCGGACTGGCAGACGTGCACATCTAGGCCCCCATCTTAGACATTAAACCATGCATCCATCACATCCGATTATTTACCCCGACTTCTACCACAAACGTAGCTGCCAGATAGATTCAACTCCCGACTATACATGACTACATGACGATAATACCCGTTTACACTTTACTGAGAGATGTTGGGGTCTGCAGACCATCGTCCGATCCCTGGCTCTTACCATCTTCATCAAGGAAGACTTGGTCTTGCTGCTGCTGCAGGTGTTGCGCTCCTTGCACATCGGCGGCTTCGAGCTGCCGCTTCTTGCGCTCATCGCGTTTGAGAAGGAGGATGACGAGGGTGGTCCATACTATCAGAGCCGCGTTCATAGAGGCAGAGTACGTCCAACCTTTTTTCGCTTGCGGGAAGTCTACAGTCTTCCAGACGAAGTTCGGCGCGATGGCTTGGATGACGTAGGCGAAATCGTTTGCTGCGGCGACGAGCAGAGCGCGCTTCTCGTTATCGTTTGAGCAGATCTCGTTGATCCACGTCAGGATCAAGGGACCGGCAGCACAGCCGATTGAGCTGAACCAGTACATGATCATGGTCTGCTTGTAGTCCGCGTACAAGTTGAAGTTGCGGAAGACGGCAGCCCAGATGATCGTGATGATGGCGCCGACGTAGATGAGAATCCAGCGATTGCCCTTCAGTAAGCCATCCGAAAGCCATGCGTATCCGATAGCAATGACGACAAAGATACCGGTTTGCGGGAGGGGTAATGTGTTGATCTGCTGCACGGTGAATCGCCTTGTGCCGCCAGGATACGGACTGGAGTTGTACGACTTGAGCCAATAGCCGACAGCGGCAGTGGGGTAGCCGTTGTTCCACAGAATATAGACGACGGGGAGCATGTAGGTGTGCCAACTCGATAACAGTCGGCGGAGCTTGGGCCAGCTCCACGGTTCCTTGCCTGCCCGTCCGACTTTCCGCAGTCGGCTGCCAGCCAGGTCGAACTCTTCTTGAGTGAGCCACCAGGACTTTTTGCCGCCACTCAATGGCAGATTGGGGTAGAAGAAGAATCCAGCGATGGCAAGGGGCAGGGTGATTATCGCGTCAATGATGAATAGCCATCTCCAACCTGATAGACCGTGGACGCCTGAGAGATTACTATACGCTGCCGATTGGAGGAAACCGCTGAACATTGTGCCGAGGGATCCGGCGAGCCAGAAGATCATCGCCCGTTTACCGATCTCGGCGGGAGTGTACCATGATCCCAGGAGGTAGTGGATACCGGGGTAGAAGCCGGATCTGCAGAGGTGGCAGTCAGTCAACTGCAAAAGCTATTGGAGAGGAGGACACATACTCCATAAGACCGACGAGGAAACGAAGAGCGTAGAGAGACTTGTACGACTTGACAGCGTACGAGCCGAGCGTGGCGATACCCCATCCAAACTCAAGCTATAGGAGGCGTTCAATCAGAACGTGTTCTGACGAGGTTAGAAGTCGGCGCGACTCACAGCAGGGATGACGAAGCGGGGCTCGATACGGGTGAGAAGCAAGTTTGAGGGAAGTTGACCAATGACATAGCCTACTGTCCAGATAGATTGGGCAGTGACGAGCTGATTGCCGTACATGCTAAGCTCCTCTTTCATGCCGGACAGGAACTGCGCAATGTGTTTAGGTAAGCCTGGCGGAACTGGATGACCAGTGGGAGTGCGCGACTTACTGCCGAGTTGACATTGGTCTGATCCAAGTTTTTGAGGAAGTAGCCAATCTGCAATGGAATACGACGTTAGATGGTATGCAGATGGACGGCTATTGCTTGACGTACCGAAGCAAAAGTGAGGATGACCGCGTCGACCTTGAAGAGCAATTTGCGTTCTGCTGGTGGCCGGTCAAAGGTGTCCCATAAGCGTCCTTTCCAAGAAGACTGTGTCGGTGTAGTCTTCTCGACCTCGGACGACTCGAGGTTCTTCGAGCCGGGGCCTTCTAGGGGGAAAACGTGGGGTTGCGTGGACATCTTTCAGTTTTCAGTGAAGTCGGTCTTTTGTCGATGCGAGGCGAGGCGAGAATAAGTCCTGTACAGGTGCACGAGGAGAAAGGAAGAGGGGGTCAACTGGCGGACCGTCAAGTGCTTATATACGCTATACCCCTCATGCATCGTTCCCACGCTCCGTTGCATCTTTTTGCAAGGGATGTCACAATCACGTATCACGTATGCGTATCACGCAGATCGTCCTTGGTAGAATCTCTGACATCAGCTGTCAGTAGCGAGTCGAGGCAGCGTAAAAAGACCAATATCTACGACTTGTACAACTGCGTTCGCTTGCGCTCGTCAGCCAACGTCAGAGTGTCTACCAGGACGAAGATGATGTGCTTTAGCGTTAGCGTTACTAAGGTCAGTGCCATGCCATATGCCATATGGCGTGATGGCGGCTCTTGTACCGTATACAGCGCTTTTGCGCACTT
Organism: Cryptococcus sp. GC_Crypt_5; assembly: GCA_026538355.1. Classification (NCBI taxonomy): domain Eukaryota; kingdom Fungi; phylum Basidiomycota; class Tremellomycetes; order Tremellales; family Cryptococcaceae; genus Cryptococcus; species Cryptococcus sp. GC_Crypt_5. The sequence continues at coordinate 78,694 of JALPBZ010000055.1, forward strand.
TGCCTTCTGACCTGCTAGCGCCTACTCGCGCGAGATGTGTCAGTACTGTACACCCACGAGCTACGAGGGCTCGATCAGCCATAGTCAAATTCCTGAGAATATAGTACCTCGCACGATCACGTCAGTGAGCGCAAGCAAGGACAATAAATATCCCACGGCCGATGGCGAAATCATTAGTCAATTACAAAAAAGCGGTCAGCGCCGCTGGCGCAGTGGTCATTCACATTTATCCGGTGATAAGATACGCCGCCACTTTCCTTCCGTCTGCCTCGCTGCAACACGCCATCTGACGCTATTCGGCGCACTTTCGACAGCGTCTATTGTCCAGGACGCACAGTCCTTCTGTCTATTTGCCAATCATGCCGCAAGTCAACGCTGCGGGATATCTGTCGACCAGCGTGTGAAAATTTGGCTTCAATATTGGATGCGTGACGTGCTTTGTGGCGGGCCGTAAAAGACCGCATCTACCGTGAAAATGTCAAGCGTACGCGCACCGGATGACTCAGGTTGTACGAGATGCATCTCAGCGATTCCCTTCTCTTAAGCAGATCTCGAGAAGTTTATGCCTAGCAGCCTTCGAGAGCGGTTCACTAACGGTCTGGGCGAGCTGGTCGACATCATCCACCCCAAATCGCGCATAGAGCCCGTACATGCGTGGCTAAGATCACAGCGACTTCAAGCTGACATCTGTCTTATGGCAAACGCTCGACCCTACTGGCCCCTTTCGCTCCAGTCAACTTGCTGACGATCTCAGTCCTCCGCTCCCTCTCTTCAGCGCTCAGCTGTCCCTTGCCGACAGAGTCCAGATCCCATCCTACGATCCGCGAGATCAAAGCATCCGTACCTCCCGATAAGAGCATGATCATTAACCCTACTCTCGCCGACTCCTTGTTCTCTTCTGTACCCCGCCAGAACAGTCCGGCCAAGTGATGCGCGGCGAGCGTGAACAAGAACTCGTTTCTCTCCTCCGTCACCCAGCCGCGAAGCAGTGCTCGAGCATAGCCGTGGAGGACTTCCGTGTTGCTTTCGAGAGGCTGGAAGTACGCTGCTAGACCTTGTGGACTCTCCAGCGGAACTTCGTGTAGACGAGTACGCATACCGCGCAAAGCTGTCGAATGGTCGTTCCACAGTAGCTTCCGATAGTCGGGCGGATATGACATGGCCAGCGGAGGTAAAAGAAGCTGAGTGAACAGAGGCTCGGAGAACGATATGGCCTCGTACAGGGCCAAGAAGTCGGTGAAGAACTGGTAAAAGGGAACTCCGGATCCAAGGAAAGGCTCGGCGACCTGCTCTAATGGTGCAGGTTCGCTGTCAATAAGCGTATTTGGCGACGTCGGGCTTTCGCATAGAGGCGCCATGAGCGCTTGGAGCGCTGCTGCAACTTTTGTCTCGCGGAAGACTTCGCTCTCGCTAGTTGTCGGTGCAGAGTGCTGTCCATGCTCGAGCATGAACACCTTCATGAGGTTAAGCAAGACGTGCGATCTTCCAACAGAGGCAAAACCGGTTGTAGCCAGTTGAGCTAGCAGGAGGGTTGCCAACACGATCTCTGTTTCGCTTGCGACCCAATCAGGCGGAACTTGAGACAAAGCGATGGAATCTCCCGATCTAAGCAACTCGTTGAGCGGCGAGAACACCCAATCGCGCTGCAATGGTAGACCAGCCATTGCGGCTTTGCCCAGCTCACGCGCGCCATCGGTTGACGGCGAACGAAGGGTGGCCGTAGCTTTGAGATAGAGATGAACTGGTTGGCGCGGTCCGACGATGTGTTCCACGTCTGGAAGGACATGATACTGCAAGAGTGGTCGGAGAAGTTGTAAACCATCCGGGTGCGTCAAAGCCGCTAACTGTTCCGAGAATATGTTGTTGGTAGATTTCCAGTCATGTCGCAGAACAGAGTCGACCAGGTCGAGTGTCAGAGGTTCATCGCCAAGCTGGAATTCAGGCATCAGTCGGATTGCTTCTGACCACCGTGAAGAGTTGGCGTCATTTGCGATGTCTCCACGAAGGAGCTGATACCGGACATCAGTGCTTGACTTGGCCAAGCCACATGCCGAAGCGTCATCGCCGGAGAACTCTTCACGAAGTTTGTCCATAACTTGTGCAGGCAGCAGCTCGCCTTCGGATGCGGTAAGATTGTGTAGCTCAACAGCTCCAGCGATGGTCTGAGTTCGCCAAAGGGTCATCCCCTCATCTTCCGTATCCAGTATCGCCTTGCCAAGTCGTTCTGCTGGTAGCCCGTTCAGCACGGCTGCCTTTTCGGCTTGTCCTCCTCGCACTGCGTTGACCTGTGCGCCGTTGAGCCAAGCAACGAGGAGATGCAAAGCGCTTGATGCCTCCCTCCATCGCTTCGCGGCGATCAGATTCTCGATAGACACTAGGGCTTCTTCTGCCCAGCCTAACGCTGAGACTTGCGCCCAGGTGATGTCGTGTTCGGGTGTCGTGCGATGTGGATCGATGGAGCACGTAATCCATATGCTCAAGCAGTCAAAGTAGGCAGTGATGAGTCGTGATTCCAGCGATGTAGCTGTAGACGTGTTTGAGACCTTGGCAGACACCCATGAGCCGAGCCTCCTCCAGACCTCTGCACTAGCGCCAACGACCGATGACCCAAGACCATACCGCCCTAATGCTCGGTAGGAGTGTAAGACCTCGATAGCGAGGGTTTGACCGATGGCGATAGTGTCGACAGCGCTATCGCCTAGTTCTGTTGCAGTCCAAGTGGCAGTAACGACGAATCGAAGAGTCGTCTCGTAGACGCCTTGCTGAAGCAACTCCTCAGCACATGCTCTAGAAGATGTTGTGATATCTCGCAACAGGCGCAATGCGTCGACGGAAGGGTATATGTCGCTCTTCGGAGGTAACGGTTTCTGAACCACGTGCTGACGGACAATGATTGGCACGATTGACGACAGTGTCTCACACAGTTCGGGAGAGATTAGCGTGGCGCGTCGGAGTATGACTATCAGTTGTTGAGCTGTGCTGGGATCGACCCCGCCCTCGATCGAAAGTAGCTCTTTCATACGGGGTAAGACGTCTTCGAAAGGTATAGCCATGATGCCAGTGGGCTCATCTGTCGAGACTTTCGGGTCGAATGCACGGGGAAGTATGTCGTCTGTGTCCAGCCATGTCCACGTCGGTCCTCCTAGTGCCTCGAACAACAGATCGATTCCCGCACGTATGACGCCCATGCCTCGTGTAAGGCCAGTGAGAATCTCGACTCCAAGTGCGATAGCTGTTGGTACCGCTTTTACTTCTGTGCACTCCTGCTTCACTTCCGCTGGATACGTCGAGTCTCCGCTCTCGGCCCGTAGCTGCGATATGATCCTTGCCAAGACGCCCATCATGGTTATCCTCTGTGACGGAACGGTAGATCGACAGAGGTAGAGGATGTCCTGCAGTGTGTAACCCGCAAGATTCGGTGAGGCGCCATGATGGTGTAAACCGAGGTGCGTGGGGAGACTATTTTTGGCCGAATCGGACAAGACCTTACCTGACAAGTCGAAACGTGTCGTCTTGTCGCTGGTCGAGGAGGATGGAGTGGATGACGGAGGTTGGAGCCATTCTAATTTTGATGGCTCGGCAGGGACGGTGGGGAAGTATTTGGCTTTGATAGCGGAGGGAGATGGTGCGTCCGAGTTCTGATCCGTGGACTCGTTGTTGACGCAAGACGATGCTGCGAAGTAGTGTCAGTGAGCATGGACGCGAGAACGGGGTCTATGCTTGACTCACCAAGAACGGGGAGTTCCTCAGTAAACTCTGTAGCCCTCTCTTTGCCCTTCGCCAACCGCTTCTCTGCCCTCGCTCTCAGCGCGTCCATCATTTTGGACCCGAACCTCTCTTCCAGCTCCTGAACTTCACCTTCTCTTTCATGCTCAGACATCGCCCTGACCTTTTGCCAATTCTCTTTCGAGACGTCCTCAAGGATCTGCTGCGTGCTCTGAGCATCTACAGCGGGAGCTTCGTTCAAGATTTGGCGAGAAGAAGATCCTCCTTGCGAAGCTTCTGAGCTTGGTTGCACGCCTTGCTTTGCCTCTCTAGATGCCCTCCGTCGTCTCATGAGATCCGCAATACCAGTCCCAAACCTCTCTGTGAGCTCTGCTACCTCCTGCTCCCGCTCGGCGTCGGTCATTGCTTCGACCCTCCTAGCATTCTCTCCTTCTACTTCGCGTTGCACTCTGTCCACTTCTGACAACGCAGCTGGCAAATCGGTTGCGGAGGGTTGGGACACTCTTAAAGAAGGGATACTGGCTACGGCTCTGCCCTCAGCGACTGCACCACGCCCATCCTGCTTTGCTTGCTGCTGTTGTCTTGCTCGGGCAAAGGCTGACGGACGCTGGGATCGATGTCCGGCTACTGGGAAGCCTGTTGAGCCAGGCGAGGGAGCCTGAGGCGCCGTGGGAGGGTTCGCTGAGCCCGAAGGACGCTCGACAATGTCCTTTAGCATGGTTCGCGGTGTATTGAGCTGATGACCAAGACGACGAAGTGACAAAGAACAAGGTGGCCAAATATTGGATTGGTGAAATGTCTACGTGCCTGATTGAACCTCCACTCGAAGCTTTTGTGCTCAAGCTAGAATATCACGTTATAACTATGGGACATGGCGCAGCACAGTGTATCAAGCAATATTTCAGATGCATGGAATTACGACAAAGCAGAACTACGAGGTAGAAGAATTGAGAGTGTCGGCAAGACTGATTAGTCACGCATCCAGTGGAAGCGTATAACGAATGATGACATGCCCAGTCCTGACGTTTATTACAATATGCGCTTTTCAGATCTCGAAGGAGATCTATATAACCCCGACTCCAGTACGGACTGACAAAGGCCAGCCGAGAGCTGGGACGGGGGACTGAAAGCGGTGTGTTGCGTTGGATTTATGGGGGTTACAAGTGATGAATGAACCAGATCAGAATCTTAAGGATTGATACGTTGAATCGATCTCGGAACGGCCATCGCGTTGCATATAACCTAGTCAACCTTTTGTCAAACGTAAGCTACATGCCTGTTTTGTTAAACTCCATGATGAAGATAGGATAGGAGGGAGAGATCAGATAGTGCGAAGTTGAACACCTATAGACTCGCGGACCGGAGTTCAAGGTCAAATGACACAAGAGCGGTCCGACGAGCCGTCGTACTGACGTGCAAAAGTCGAAGCAAGTTTCGTCCGAGTGACACAGACGTGGAGCGAGGGGGGAACTGATTGACTCACCTTGCTATATATTAAACGGTGCTTTGACGAAGCTGTGCGGAAGAGAGATGGACCAAGATGCGAAAGCTGAAAGCTGAAAGCTGACAAGAGTTTCGCGTGATCTGGTTCTACTATGACTTTGTAGGCTTGCGTGATGCCGGGCGGGACCGTGACGCGCCTAGAGGATAGACAGCTTGACGAGCCTAAATTTGCCGTAAGCTTCGATCGGTCCGATAACGCTATCTATGAATTGACCGATGTGCGTCTTACAGGTCGTCTAGCAGCTTGTCGAAATCTATAAGGGCTGGCTACCAGTAGGACTGATTGAGCATCCACTTCCAAGCTCTACTCGATCAGAAACAAGCAACAAACATCCAATATGCCAGCGGAAATCATCACCACCCAAGGCGCTCCGGCGGCCCTACCAGGAGTCGTAAGTCTGATCATCATTGAAATTCCATTGGCTTCTGGAGTAGGGTACCTAGCTGATATACGCTTCTATCGCAGTTCTCCCAAGCCGTACGCGCCGGGAACTACGTCTACACTAGCGGCTCGGTCGGTATGACCAAGGAAGGCCAGATGGTCGAGGGCACAGTGAGTCGTAGCGTTATCCATCCACCTGGCGTTGCTGACTCATACTCCGTCAGGTCCAAGATAGGACCCGTCAGGTGATCCAGGTATGTCAACCAACTCTTGTCAGAGTACGAATATCATACTGATGTAAACGGCGGGCTTAGAACCTCGAAGCAGTTCTGAAGGGCGCTGGAATGACCCTGGCCAACGTCGTTAAAGCAAATATATACTTGTCCAACCTCTCAAGAGATTTCAACGCCGTTAACGAGGTGAGGTCACTGCTCGTCAGACCTGGTCGCTCGCTAATGCTCATCATCTAGGTCTGGAAAGAGCTTATGCCTAACCCGAAACCCTCGAGAACCTGCGTCGGCGTCGCAGAATTGCCCGCTGGTGGGACTGATGTCGAGATCGAATTCACAGCCTATGACGGGTGATGCGCATGCAGATGGGAAGATGCTTCACAATGATGAACGAAACTGACTCGTCCCATGATTGACTATATCAGATTATACATGTTCCTAATTACCAACTACTGATTATATAATGTCCACTGTTGGTTCTGCATACTGATTCGATTTCTGTTTGACTGCTTCATCTCACTCCATAGCTACACGATCTCCGCTTAAGTGGAGAAAGTGGGGTTCTCGACCCAAGCGCTGAAGGTGTAGTCGAGGATAGCAGGTCCGCTGACAATGTTGTCGTTGGTGACGTCGGCAGCGGAGCTGGCGGTCGAGATGACGACGTAAGAGAAGCCCTGGAGCTCCGAGGGGATCATGGCCATGTCGTTCTCGTCGAGCATGACAACGGCGGAGCCGAGGCCAGAGTAGAAGATGGCGTAGTTGGTCGCGGAGTGCGAGTCGTCGAAGGTGAAGGTGGCCATCTCTCCGGGCTGAGCAGCGCTGACGGTCAATGCGGGGAAGGCCTTGACGGGGAGGGCAGCGTTGCTGTCGGGGCAAGAGGTGATGAAGGCCGAGGCAAGGGTGTAGACCATGTCAAGGCCAAGAGGGGTGTCGTAAGGGCCGCTCCAAGGGTTGGCGTTGGAGACAGCGCTGTTCTCCCATGCTTGGTGACGGGCCTCGGTGGAGAGGATGACAGCAGCGACAGTAAGGTAGGTCTTGTCGGTGATGTACTGGGCGGCGCCGGCGTAGGCGCTCACACCAACGTTCTCGAGGACGGTGGCGAGAGAGATGAACGATGCGACATCGGTGTAAGGGCTGAGTGGAGAGTCAGCATGTCAATCGCCGCTTGGTAATGATCGTACTCACAAGTCGTAAGTGCATGCAGCGACGGAGGCGTTGCCAAGGGCACCGGAGAGGAGGGCGACGTGGTCAACCTCGTGGCTGGCGATCTGGGAGAATCGGCCACGGACCCAGTTAGGGTAACCGGCGGCCTCGAAGGCAGCCTCGTCGAATTGGGCAAGGGCACCGGCGCTGAAGGGAATTGAAGTCAGCATTGGTAGCGGGAAGGACTAGTGGTGTTACTCACTAGAAGCTCTTCTCGAGGTTCTCGAGGGTCAAGGCGTATTGCAAGACCTGAGTGTCGGTAGGGGCGGCAGCGGCACGCTTGTAGATGGGGTATGCGGTAGGCATGGCGTTGGCGCCAAGGGCAGCCAAGCCGGAGAGGAGAGCAAAGGTGGTGGTGGACTTCATTGTGAATGTGATAAGAGTTAGGTTTGGGGAGGTAGTGATTGGTAAGTTGAACGAGTGAGTGATTGATGGGGAGAGAGCGATTGAGGGGTCTGCGAGCGAACTTATATATGTCTTCAGAACGGGGTCGTCTCGATACTCTCCAAGTCGAGAGAGAAAGTGGTACGATAGTCGTCTAGCGTCTAGTCTCCTGATCGGGTCATCGACCGAGTACGGTTGAGGCAAAGTCTCATGTCCACATTCATATGCGCTGATCTAATTGGGATATCTCGATCACGCCCTGTCTCCGAGGGTCCCCTCGCAAGCTGGTACTGTGTCCTCTGCTCATGCGCTACGCCTTGGCCGTCTGGGCATTGTATCTCTCGGCTGGTTCCGTCCTTTCGTCATAAGGGCAACGCCTGCCGGGAAGCCGTAGCCTGAGGGGTACAGGCTAATGTCTTCGGGAAGGCGAGATAACGGCATTTGCATATTGGAATCTATCTATATCTCTACATGCGCGATCTGCGATCCGCAGCTCGTACGCCTCGTCGTGTCCTCGTTTAGCAAAGTGAGTCGAGGGTATGGCGCGAGACACGAGGTGTCGAGAGACATTAGCTGGCGCCCCGCTCCGCTGCCCCGGGCCGTACGGCCATCTGTATTTGCATGACGACATGGAGCATGGCATATGAGTCATGACGGATGGCCAGTTGCGCCACTGAACCACGCATCTGAAATCTGATACCTTCATCACCTGCCGGTAGATTGCTTTTATTAGCGCAGCAATCGACCTCAAAGGGGGAGCGAGCGGCATGGAGAGCCAGTAGTCCATAGCTCAAAGAGGCATCTCCGGCGTACTCGAGCACTTGGTACCGGTTAATAAGTACTTGGTAATGATGGATCCAGCAATTTAGCGCTCGTACGATATTTGTGCATTCGCCGTAGTATGTATCTACTGCTAGTAGTGGATAGGGACAGGAACTCGTGACTGACCGGGATGTCATCATCGCTCCGAAGTACTCTGCGTGGTTATATGCGACCTGGTTCCTGCCTTCCGATCCGTAGCCAATTTCGATCGTCGCCATCTTTCATATCTTGCCACATGGAGCAATAAGCTTGACTGCCTGATCTGCTGCCACCGCTTCACTTCTACTACAACTGGCGACATATATCTGGTACAGTATACGGCAGTGCAGGACACGAGGAATGATCGAGTACCATCCTGCGTTAGCATAAAAATGCATACCGTCATCGCCGCTTGTAGCTTGTCGCTTGGAATAGAGTAGAGCAGAAAATGAACCCCTCCTCTCCCGCTGGCCTGCCTTTCCGCTTTTTTGGTTTTTTGGTTTTGGCCCTTTTACCTTTTGGATCCACCAGCACCAGGACCCCATTATGCATTATGCTTGCTTCACCGCCTCAACGCCTTGACGCCCTGCCATCCCGACACACTCGGAGCGGGTACAGGTGATCGCCGTTGTACCAACCCACGATCCCCGGTTGCTTTTGCCGAATCGGCATTCACCATAGTAGCCCTATACTCATCACTGAATGCTTCCGAAGGGGGGTCGTTACTATACGTCCCCAATCAATATGTAGCAAGCAGACGCTTCCTGTTCAGACAGTGTTCTCGTAAGATACGACGTAAGATACAGCTTGTCCAGCGCCGTCTGCGTCATACTCGCGTTCATATATGCTTTATACGAGAGTTTAATGTTCATTCAAGGCTTAATCTATGAACCAGTAGTAGGTTGTAGTCGGCAGCATGCGTTACAACAATGTAACGGTCTTTATCCTAAACGCTCTTGACGCATGTCACGGTCTTTCTTCGTAGGACCCCATTGGTTTGTTGGTTTCATCTGTTGATGACATACTGCTGGTCCGATTCGCTGTGCGCATGTCGTGCGCTTGTGAACAGTACTATTGAGTATTGAACATTGGGTACGACTGATGACCAACGTCGCATTAAGCATTGAGATTGTGATATGTGCTACATGCTTCTTCTATGCACACTACCGACTCGCCCTGCGCGAATCGTGATGGATGAACTTATATGTCTTCTCGCCCTGCTCTTCGCCCAGGATCTCCTTGATGCGCTTCCTGCTCATCTTGACGAGCTCTCGCATACTCTCCACTTTGCTCATGACCAACTTGAGGTTATGCCCACTGACGCCCGGCAGCGCACGCAGCATCTCGACCGCAGCTGCGTTCTCGATCCCGCTCCTGAAACTAGCTTCGCCTTCCGAGGAGCCTTTGAGCGTCGCGATCGCTTCGTCTGGCTCGTCGTGGTTCAGCTTCAGGTCGGAGAGGATCTTGACGGTCTCCATGGGCGAGGACGACCAGATGATTCGTAGTCGTGGGAAATGCAGAGATAGGAGCACCAGCTTGGATTGCAGGTAGAACGTATCCCGCCATGAGTCGTCGGTCTCCGAGTTGCGCCCGGCTGCCTCGCGCCGTGCGTCGTCTCGGGTCTACAGTAGTTGCCGTCAGAATCACGAACGGCACACGCCAAGCAAATGACCCACTCTCAGGCCAAATTTGTCCTCCTCGAATTCGACAAGCAGGATACAGATCTCATAATGCGATGTCATAGCTTCGCACTGAGTGTACCTGTTACGTGAATCAATTTATCAGTGACACGTCAACAACATCGCAAAATCGTGCTCTGCGCAATTCATGCCGGTCACTCACAATCGGCCATTGGCAAAACTTGCCTCGAGATCCGGCAAGGCTTTTCTCTCCACGCACATCTTTGGAGTAAGGATGTAGTCACCGACCGTCAGAGTAGACGGGATGACCTTAATCCCCGCCGCGTCGATAAGCGAGGGTAGGAGAGCGCCCATTTCTCGGATATCCACGATAATCTGGAAGTACACGTCGAAGATCAGCTTGTATCATCATCCAATAATTGGACCGAGACCAACTCTGGACTCTTCGGCAGTCTCGCCGCCCCCAGCGTTTCGCGACGAATACGTCGTCTTGGATCGGCTGACGTTATCCCTCATAGGCGCTCGAGGGTCATTGTTGAATATTGGAATGACCATACTCTGCACGATAAACATCAGCCCGGTTTCAAACACTGAGGCTGGACAGAGTGACACACCTGCCTGTCCTCGATAAGCTTCTTGAAAGCCTCGGCTTCTCTAGACATGGTCGATAGGAAGCGGTCCTCCTCGAACGAGTTCGTATATGTCATTTGGTACACGCGTAGAGCTAGGCCGGGGTTGCAGTTTTTGTACACCTGACGAGCGCCCATCAGCACCACTCATGACTTCAAGCCAAAGTGACGCACCTCTAATCGGCGAATGAAGGCCAAATTTGGCTCGTACATCACCACAAACCTCGGTCTGAGCTCTTGTAACAAGATATCGTCGTCTTCGCCTCCATACGGTCGGATGATCACCGCGTCCTCAGGTGCTAATAACCCATATTCATCCTCGAAATTCTCCGGCATCAGCCCGAAGTGTCTGCCTGTCATGAATCCCGAAGAGCTAGATGATGGATCTAGATCGTCTTCCTCGACTACACCTGCGTGAGCAAGTAATGCTGATCCGGGATCAGTGAGTGAACTGTTGGAGCCGGTAAATGTTTCTGATATGGCAGTAGAGGCGCCGTCGGCTTGCGCCGGGTTAGCCAATCCGGCAGCTCGCGATCTAGATTTGGGGAGTCAAGTTAGCTTGGTCGTACCATGGAGATACAAGGACGTACGATTCCGCGAGGGCCCATTGCATCTGAGCGTCGTCACGGCCCTCGCCGCCACCGCCAAACGCCGAATGTGCCTGCATCATCGCCTCTTTGTGTTCCCTGTCCTGATCATCAGTGACGCCAAGATCCACAGTGACAATTCGCATACCTCTCCATATCTGCGACTCTTGGTGCGGGAACCATGGCTCCACCTCTTTGTCTTCTTCGCTTGTAAGCTGGTATACCCCGTTTACCACCACGGAATTTAGCTTCTGCCAATCTCTTGGCTTCCATCTCTCCTTTCTTCACGCGGACTTCGTCCCCGCCGTTCTCCTGGTTCATCCTATTCGGATCCGTGAGACGCTCTCCGTTCTTCTCATGCTGCCAATTTGAGAGGAACAGCGTTTCCATCATTTTTCGTCCTGCTGTAGCACCAAAGGGAGGATCCGTCTTCTGCATTGTGGTCAAGTACTGCCGCAGTTGAAGACATGTTCGGTCGGAAGAGGTCATGACGAGAACGATGTTGGTTCCCGGGGCGTCTATCGACCATGTCAGTATATCTCATTCAATAAGCGGGGCTTACTCACCAGCGTGCGACTCGGATACCCTCGCAATGGTGTCCTCGATCTCCTTGAGCACTTTACCCAGCAGACTCCACTTAGGTTGCTCTTCCAGTACTGCCTCGTGTCCTTTTCTCATCCTCTTCTTCACGCTCGCCACCAGATTCTCCTCCAAACCCAACATCATAGGCCTAAAGACGGGCGGCGCATCCCCTGTCGCCTCTCGCAACGAATCCCCTTGCTCATCTCCAGCATCCACTTCCCTCATTTCCTCCTCTTCATCGTCCTCGACACCTTGTCGAGGTTGCCGCATAGTCTGTGTTTGTGTGGCAAAGGCTTCCATGACCTCGTCTTCGTCTTCGTCGACATTATCCCCGTTCTGATGATCCCTTTCCGCCTCACGCATTGCTTCTTCCTCCTCGTCAAACGTTTCTTCCCGCTGATCATTGCCTCCACCGTTGGTCGACTCCTCTGTCGTTTCCGACTCGTCGTGCTCGTTATCCATCACCATGGCTCTCCGCGAGACACGCCTCTGAGACGCCTCCACCAGCAGACTGGCCGCTTTGGCGTTGAACCAATCATGGATATGTCGAGCAGCGCCAGTAGCCATCTTTTCAGCTTGGAAATGCTGTCGTTGCAGTGTATTGATGTATGATGCGAAAGTCGCCGAGTCGTATTCCAGCAGCCATCTATCCGCGTGTCAGCATACCTATAACAGTCACAGGCGCCGAACTCACGTATGCAGATTTCGCAATTCCGTCAAGGCCGCAACGTGGATCTTTGTCTTGGCACCGACTTTGTGCCATACAGGCTTGAGCCGCATTCTGACCATGGTATCAAAGCTCTTGAATTGGGCGTTACGGACGTTGAGATCTTCGAGGTCCAGATTCTGTCACGAGTGTAAGCGTTGGCCTCCCACCGTCTGACATGACGAAGACTCACGAGGGAATGATCTCGCTTGACCTCGACCAGCATCGCCTCCATACACTCTGTGATGCTATCTTGACATTGTCGCATGAGGTCCGTCATGGGCTGATACATCTCAACGACTTCTGCTTGCCGTGTCGAGAGATCTACCTTGACAGCTTCGTTGAATCTGTTTCAAGCTCGGTCAACTACGCCTTGAGGTAGGGTGTGGGGTGCGCAGCGATGACTCACCTGGGCCAGATCATCACGCTTGTCATATTCAAATTGATGAGCATATCCTTCATCGGCGAGAGACCATGGGCGAATATCTCCGGTTCGTCCGAGAAAGCTTTACAGAAACCGCTCTACCACCAAGTAAGCGTATCGCCAACACGAAGAAGACGGCACGACGCACCTGGTTCTCTCGACGGAACAGTCGTACGGCGAATTCCTCTTGGCTCCCGTGCGTGATGCGCTCGGCGTGGAGGATGACCAAGCCCGTGATGAGTTTCGCTGGGACTGTGCCCTCTGTACGTAGTAGTGTATGCTCAGCTCGTCGTCGCTACTGTAGCTCTGCAAGTACGAAGACAGGACCTACTGAGGAAATCGTTGACTAGGATCTTGCTCGTGACGGAGAACAGCCCGCCATGACGATACAGCTCTTCTCTAGGAGACACCCGATATGAGCTTTGAAAATAGAGCGAAGCGAAGCTGACCTATTGTACGCACCTCTGAGAGACAGACATTTCATAACTAAGGACTCTGAAGCCCGGATCCCGCACGCCCATGATTCCCAACTCATCACCTATCCCCGCCTCGTCACCCGGACTCGCGCCGACGACCAGCACCAAATCCTCCTTACGATCGTACGTCTTGAGCAGAGCACATATGATCCGCCGCAGGCCTAGTCCCTTGGCGAGGATCAGCAGGTCGTCGGATTGCGGTTTGCATATTGACCGAATGATCGATTTGTGGAATGGCAAGTACGGGATGTGTCGTCGTGCTGACGAGCTGGAGCTGGCGCTAGAGCTGGGGCCGACGCTAGGGCTGGGGCTGAAGCTGGAGCTCGACATCGCCGGAGCGTCGCGTCGCGCTTTGGTTTGGGCGGTCGATGGTGAATGTGCTGCAGTGATGTATGTGGTTTGCAAGGGAGTAGAAGGGATAGCGAATGATATTAGCGGTGATGACTGGACCTGATTGAACGGTTAACCAAAGTGACCGAACATCAACACCACGCACCGAAATTTCACTTTCACTTTGGCTCTTGGTCCAGTAGACCAATTATCCCTCTACTACAGCTCAGAACAACAACGCTTCGCGATGCTTGCTACCGTAACGCGCCAGACCGTCTTGAGGCGGACGTTACATTCGTCTGCACAAATTAGCAATGCGTCGTCAAGCGGCAAGGTCTCCGCGTCGACATTGGAACTCGCTCTGCGAGATGGGCTGAAAGCAGCTATGAAGTCCAAAGACAGACCTGCGGCCGCTTGTCTCAAGGTGCGTCTTGCTGTCTCAGCATGTGCACTCTCTTTGGTACCACACGACTTCATGCTTATCATGCTCTACCTACTCCTTTAGGCCATCATCGCAGACGTCTCGTACGCGGCTAAATCGGGACCGAACCCCAACGACCCCTCGACGCAGGAAGGCGTCATGGCCGTCTTGCGCAAAGGCATCTCTCAGCGGGTACGTTGTCTTCGTCCTCGTCCCGACTCACTTACAGCTAGGCTGCTCACACTGTTTTGCAGACACAAGCAGCAGAGTCGTATGCGCCCACCTCACCTTCGCCGCACGAAGAGAACCACTCGTCCCTCTTATCCGAGATCAACCTCCTGCGGTCCTTCTTACCAGCAACACCATCCGCCGAATCAATCCAATCATCAATATCTAAAATCATCGCTGCTTTATCCGAGGATGCGCGAGGGTCAAAGAGCGTCACTGGATCTGTGTTGAAAGCACTATGGGAGGAGCTGGGCGAGAAGGGAAGCGCGCTGGATAAGAAGGAAGTGGGCAAGTGGGTCCAGGAGGCGCTCAGAAAGAGGTAGACTCGCTCCGGCCAAGTAGAGAGCAGCTCGAGTGAGAGCTGCTTAGGGAGCCATTATCCTCGGCGGACGTAGCCATACACCATACACCATTCACACATATATCAACATGCATAGATGACCACTCTTCGGATAGTAGAATTAGGAGACGACTCTCCAGATCAGACTCCATTTCGCCTCATTAGAGGCTGCCGCCGCTTTTTCATCGCCGATCGCTCATTCATCCTTCAGTCCACCCATGGTCTTCCTATCCTTTTTGTATTTGCTCTTCGTCAGGCTAGGCTGCAGAGCGCGAGCAGCTTCATATTCCAACTTGAATTGATCTCCTCGCTTCCCGGACTTCGCAGACGTGGTTCCAACATCGCCATGGCCGGTGACTTCAGCAGCGACAATGGGTGGTAAACCGGAGATGATATCTCTTGCAGAGCGCAATTGATCGCGCTCTTTCGTGCTCAGCGCTGAAGTCTTTTCAATGATGTCGTTGAGATACAAAGCGACATCAACAGAGCGGAGTTTTTGCCATGATTTCCTCCCATTTTTATTTGTCTGCAGCGCCGGCTCGGTCGGCTCCATCGCCTTGTCCTCCGCGTCTATAGACCCAGGTACCGTCTCCTGATCGTCCACGTCCATTCCATCCGAGGACAGCCGCCGCGAGGTGACAACGGGAGCGTCGTCCTGTGCTGTGTCAGAGTCGGACAGCGAATACGGGGAGCTTGGTCGTGAGGGTGACCAGCCGCGAGACGACCGGTGTTGGTCGTTTGCGACAGCTTCCTCGACTTTCGAGGATTCCCTGTTAGGAGTAGCAGACCTGTCCACCTCTATACCGTGGCGGATTTGGATGCCTTTCCGCTGCAGAGCATCTTTTCCGCGACGGATCCATAATGCTAATATCACGGGATCCTTGAACCAGTGGACAAATGACTCGTGGGACGGCAGACTGTCGACAGTGGGTTCGCCAACAGAGTCGTGGTCACCGAGATTCGGTGTGGCCATGTATAGTCCACCAGCTCTGATCCAGGCCGGGACATTGGCGACGGTTCGCAATTCGTCCAAAACTCCAATGACTCCAAGAAGGATCCTGTCCATACCAGAGCTGCTTGCGTCGTTCTCCTCGACCTTTTCCTCCTCCGGTGCGCACGCAGCAGATCGACTGTCCTGGTATTCCTGCTTGTCGAACTCGGGGATGATCAGTTGATTCCACGGTTGGTATACAGCTTTCAGAGGAGAGTCGTCCAGGAGGACAGTGGTCCTTTCGTCAAAGTCACGGTGAGGCGTATTTGAATCAGGCGGTGTATAGAGGTGGTCGATGACCTTCCGCAGATCTTTGGTGGTCTGAACTTTTCGCGCTATGCCAGACGCATGAGCAGAGGCTCAAGCTGGTAGCCGTTTGACTCACAGTAGTCCGAGGAATTCAAACCCATCTTATCCCTTGCCCAGACGCCTAACACCCTTCCTTCACCCTCTTCTCTTCCCTGCCTTCCCTGTGGTGTTTCCTGCTCCCAGATACCCTCGATCCAGCGGCTACCAAAGGCCGCTTCCACCATTGCGCGGACGTTATGCGGCTGTGCTGAAGACCAGATGAAGACTTCCCATGGTTTCGGACTATCGGGTTGAGCGTTGGGTTCGGGAAGAAAGAGATATTGGAGAAAACAGCTCAAGTAAGGTCGAGGGTAAGGTTTCCGTTGTGAGCCGCTTCTATTCCGATACACGAGTGCGCCGTTCAGATCGAGTACTAGGAGTTTGGGCACTACGTTGCCGCCAACGGCAATCATTTCTAGAGTGGGGCGCGACAACTCGAGGTACTCTGCAGGCGGGAGCTGGACAGCGGGTGGAGGTGTACTATGTCTCGACCGTCTTGCTGGAGCATCTGACCAAGTCTGTGTGGACATATCCCGTTGCTGATTTGCGCTGCCGTTCGCTCCTCGAAAGGGGCTCTTCGGTCGGTTGTACGGTGTATTAGGCGGGAAAGGCGGCAGATTTGCTGGTGATCCATATCGTTGAGCATGGGTTAGCGGCGGCGGAACTGTACCGAAGGGCGAGTGTGGTCGGTCCGATGCTGGCGCCACGGAGCCCTGGGGGTTCCTAGAACCACGATAAGGAGGGACGTAGACTGATTCTGGCTTGTCGCCCCGAGAGGGACGATATGTGTCCTGAGCGCCCCATCTTTCTGGTGTGGCTCGACGAGAGGGATAGTCTGGTCTACTGTGGGATGCAGATTGGAGGTTTTGGAGCCTCGAATTGTCGTATGGCCTGTCCTCTCGACGATCATGGTAGGGATCTTGATAATAGTTGGACGGTCCAGGCTCGTTATACCGCCATGGATCAGCGGCGTACCGGTCGGAAGTTGAGTTTGGGTATCGATCATTGTCAGTGGCGCGATAGGCTGGACGATAGTCTCCGGATGGCTGATAGTGGTCGTAGGATATAGCAGGGCCGTGCTGATCTTGTTGGTTCGCCTGCCACGGCTGCCGTTGATAAGATGGATCAGAGTGATACCCGCCGACCATTTTGCGGGACGGTTCAACGGTCAGCGGTGTCGGTATTCGCTGTATCCTGTATGATGATGAGAAGGCGTGAATAAGAGCCAACATCACCGGCAAGATCTGGGCACGACTTACCGGCTGACGAGAGAGCTATGTCGCGAAGGTATCGCAGCTGAAGCACCGTTGTTCGCGACGGAACGAAGCACACGCATCAGCTTCCCAGTGGCTCAGGACCTCTCTTCCGCTATGACGTTCGACTAAGAGAAGCCGGGCGATGTGCGATTGTCGGTGAGAGTGGATAATGCAAGGAAGTGGACGATGCTGCAGTTCATGTTGTCATGTCATATTGATTAAGTGGTTGTAAGGAAACCGAAGATTACCGCGTGAAATAAAGGATGACGTGGAATATCTCTGGACCGTCTCACTGTAATAGCATTCACCCTCATATCTGATTTGATCTCTCTGATCATTGTCACATCATGCATAGACCTCGTCTCAAATAAGGCTACATGCTAGGCAGAGTCTCGAGACGACGAGCGCTGCTAGCGCTGAGCGAAAGCACCGGGATCAAGCTTGAGATCTGACCGTACTTTGTCACAGTCATACTCCTCTTCCCCTTGTAGTCACAGCGTTTCGTCAAGTATTGTCGTGTACATCAGCAAGTTGGTGGCTGGATTGGTTTGTAATCAGAGATTATGGAGCGGATCCTGAAGCGTACAACTCGTGGCCTGCCAATAAGACAAGGGATCTCCTATAGTGATGTGTACCTACGCTCCCCTTCTATCAGGCTCGAAAAGGCTACATGGTTGCGGTACACGTCTACGAACATCGTCTATACCTACCGGTATCCGCCATCTGCACGATGCGATGTTGTTGCTCAGCAGGTCTCATGAGAGGATAGATAGGGGATGAACAGACTGGGAGTATCGGCGGATAGTTGTCTTGGTCTGGGTGTGGAAACGTATCACCTGCGATGAGGCTGTATTGCAGGCTGTGTATCCTCACTAGTAACCAGAGATTGCATGTCCTTGATCTATACTGCAAACAGCAATTGACCGATCGAGTTGTCCTAAGTATAGACAGTAATAACATCGAGATCTGCTCTGGAAGTAACGAAGAGAAGCAAGTACCCCTCGTCGGCATCAACGAGTTTTACGTTGTGTCTCATGGGTGTTTCAGGTGAGTACAAGGACCAGTTCGCACACTGCCGCAGTGCAGCGCGCTGCGGTGCCGCGCTATCACTCGTTTGTTCTAATTGCCTTGCATGCCAGGGATGGGGTACCAGCAGCGAAGCAGAGAAGCAAGGGGGCAGGGGAGCAGAGAATGTATAGGATGTAGAGGGGCAGAGGATGTTTAACCTTGTTTCCCCGACTGCTACCCTAGCCAATGCCGTACTAGTTGCGATTGCGCAGGAAAAGCAGGAAGGCTAACTTTGTTCACTACGCGCTATGCGGTACCAGCACAAGTGCAGTGCTTCTTGCACTCAGCTTGGCACGATCTCAGCCAGCGTCCTGCGTCCTGCATTTAGGACAACGAGCTACACTTGTATGCACCTCATATATGCATTGTCATGGCTCAGCTTCTGAGCTGTGTTGACTGTTGATCGTCAAGGACCACCTCCATCATAACACCGTCTACCCTATTCGACACTTTCATCGCGTGACAGCTCGAACGTGGGATCAAAGGAGGACACATCGCACTTCCCCTTGGCATTCGACATTTGACACTTGACACTTGACCACACTCGTCCTTTCCGTTCATCCTGTATATCATCCTGCGACCTACCAACACAGTATCACGCGGACATCACTCGTCCTGTCGATCACACACGTCGCGTCGCTCAACACCTCGTACTGCATTGATACACTGTGACCTGACATACATCCGATCCAGGAGATCAGGAGACGACCAAGTCATTCCAAGCCACGATCACTATAACAATCAACCTATTCAATGGCCTGTTGATTGTCATACTCGCATAACCAGCGTCCAGCCAACTGTCCACTGTTCCACTGTTCACCTGTTCAACGACCCAAGAGGTGATACACAGACCTCCACATTGCCATTCATTCAGTCGGGAGAAGACGTTTCACTCTATATCTATACAGTGCACACAGCGGACCTCCCTGACAACAAGCTTGCACAACGACAACAGTGGATCATTCTGTTTTTATAAACCGCTACTTCATTACACTCCCCTCCTCACCGCGATTTCGCTATCGACGATCTTTGGCGACACGCCCAGCATGCCCGACGCTATGCCCCTTTCCACCACGCCGGATGAGAACAGACAGGAGAAAGATGTCAAGGGTCTCATGCTGCCTCCGCCCTTGCCATCCAAAGATGGTCATTCGACGCCGACAGCGTGAGTGCTGTTATCTATACTCTTACTGCGAAGCTGCGAACACAGTGCTTGATGCTCACACCACTGTCATCCCAGACCCCCGCGCATGACCCGTTTACCGTCACTGAAAGAGCTCTCAACCCATCTCCACTACACGCCTTCATCCACTTCATCTGCGCAGTTGCCCAACCCCCTTGCTACACCCGACAGGAATCGCGTGGCGATACCGGCCACTCCACCTTCCCTGCGCATCTCTACAAATCCTTCTGCACTTACTCAAGGTACTCCCGGCGGGAGCTCACCGATGATTGCGCCTAGTCCGTCCGGCCGGCTGAAGCTTCCCGCAAGCGCAATGATGCGTTCTCTGTCATCTGGGCCAAGCACTTCAGGAGCGGGTCTGACAATGAGCGGGTTGAATTCTGCGTCTGCTTCGCCGATCGACCGGAGGTCCTCGCTCGCGTTCGGTGCGTTAGACAGTATTCGGTCTCCAGCAAGGTCAAGCGGAGATTTCGCAGGATCAAAAGACATCTTCGCCAATGTCAAACCTGCAGTAGACTCTTCCCCTGTGGCCGCCGACGCGTCTACCAGCATGTCCCGAGTGTCAAGTATGGATGCGTATATCCAGGGGTATAAGGATATGCCCAGTCTAGATCAGATCCGACGACGAGTCAGCATCAGTCGCGCGAAGAGCTTCACCACCAGTGCCAGTGGTAGTGTGTCCGAGCCCAAGGCGGAGGAGAAGGTAACAGCTGAGAAGAGCGCGGCGAAGGAAGCTCAGGTCGATTCGCCGCCTGAAACGGCGTCTCAAGCGTCGTCGTCGAGTGATGAGGGGGTTACGAGAAAGAAGAAAGAGCATCCGCTCCAGCATGCCTGGTGAGTAGCCTCTCTGCGCAGTTTATCGCGGCATCGGCAAGAGTACTGATCCCACCTGCAGGACACTCTACTTCGACTCGAAGACGTACAAACCCGACCCTTCTCTGCTTTCGGGCAAAGACGCGTCGTTGCTGGCCGACTATGAGAAGACACTCGCGACCGTGGGCAGGTTTGAAACGGTGCGTAGCGAACCATACGACAATGGATCCAAGCTGACTTATGCCAGGTCGAGGGCTTTGCGCGATACCTAAACAATGTCAGATTACCTAGTGCCTTGGCGAAGAACTCCAACTATCACATGTTCAAGAATGGCATCAGACCTGTGAGTGGGACCTTGCCCTCGAAGTGCTTTCTGACCGTTCTACAGATGTGGGAAGATCCAGCAAACGCCAACGGAGGCAAATGGGTGATCCTCTTCCGATCTTCTCCACCGATATTAGACGTTGCATGGGCCAATCTGACTATGGCTCTGGTGGGCGAGATCCTCGACCCGGAGGATCAGGTTTGCGGGATCGTCGCTTCCAGTCGTCCGAAAATCGACCGGATCCAAATCTGGACTCGCGGCAGGGAGGACGTCGACAAGCTGAACGCTTTAGGACGCAGGATCGTCGATGCGATGGCGTTGGAAGGGAGGGATGCAGAGGCCATGTCCATGGAGTTCCAAGTGAGTGTCAACTGACATGAAATCGACTGACTTCCCATAGTACAACGCAAGCAACGCCCATCCTCCCGCGGGCAAGTTCCTGCATATCCCCTTCCCGACCGCACGCACGCCGCTCTCCACACCACAGCCTAATCGAATGGCAAGTGGGACGCACGGATCAGGCCTAGGAACGGGAATGGGGATGGGGATGGGGCTAAGCCTGAACATCCCGTCTTCGCCATCCGTACGAGGCCCGAACAGTCCTTCTTTCCCTCCACCGAAATCGCCAACTCATCTCAACGTGCCGCCTCCAGGAGCGGATACCGCACCACCGCCTATGAGAGGTAGACTGGGAAGTAATTCTGGGGCTAGTAATGCTTTCGCTGGTCCGATGGGGGGTATGGCCATGGGCAGATTGGGCTCGGGCAGTCCGCTGAAGAAGGAAGGTAGCCCTGCTCCAGGCGTGGTCGCGGGCGGCAGCGCCTAAGTCGACTAGCGCACATACGGTGCTGTCGTATACGATTCGCTAGGGGATGTACTAGGCGGAAGTGGGCTCTGCGACTCTGCATTTACGGGTCAGAGCTATCACCCACACATACACACATACATATACATATTGGCTGTCTTGCATCTTTCGCATTGGTTTCGGAATTGCTGCTGTATTCATGCATTGCATCGCATTGTTTCCCCTTGATCATCGACTAAGGAAGTGACGCCGAAGTTCGATCGCATGGCGGATGCGCTTTCTGCGCTATACCGGTATGATTTACACCAGAATGAGGAATACCCAGCGTACAACCGTATATGCTATAGCAGTATGCCTCATAGTCCCACCACAGTAGTATGAGCTATACTTATATGAGGTATATTTCATCGAGCCCGTGTACATACAGTATCAGTTATGACGGATGGGCCGAAGGCCCCAAAACTCTGATTTCTCCTTCCCCTTCGGGCCCAGCTCCTATAGATAGCGGGAAGCGAAGGTATCACCTGGAGTGTAGACAAAACAATTATGAGCAGCACGAGTTCCACGATGCAGACTCCCCGGATCACAGCGCCGTTGGCGAGAGGACATGATTGTATTCGTCAAGTGCCCGGTCGGATACTGCACGAACAATCGGACTAAGAAAAAGCTGTGATCAGTAAGCAGCTACAAGGCTGCGCTGGATGTTGAACCCTTGAAGCGGCGATTCGCTTGCTCGTCCAGCTAGAAGCACTCGATGCGTATGCGATACATGCAGAGTTGTGATATGCTCCGTACTTCTATGTCCGGCAGTCTTCCACCTGGTCTGTGAATAGTGACCAGCGTACGACCCCGCCAACTGACTTCTTCCTGTATCCCTTCGTACCTCCATCCGACTGCGCCTG
Organism: Cryptococcus sp. GC_Crypt_5; assembly: GCA_026538355.1. Classification (NCBI taxonomy): domain Eukaryota; kingdom Fungi; phylum Basidiomycota; class Tremellomycetes; order Tremellales; family Cryptococcaceae; genus Cryptococcus; species Cryptococcus sp. GC_Crypt_5. The sequence goes on from JALPBZ010000055.1 coordinate 100,977, forward strand.
AAGCCGACCGCTAATCCTCGATCTGATCCACGTTCTCAGCGTTCTCCGTGCCTCCCTACTGCTCCCTGGCGAATCGCCCATCGCTCAACCGCTTAGAGCTGTTGCTTCTGCGATTCGATCGATCGGACGATGTACAGCGATGAATCGAGGAAACGGTCCACGCAGTTCTCCAAGCATGATGCCTCGGATCTGCGACACGTATCAGCCGAGTACGACTTCGAAGAGGACGAAAGTAAGCTAGCTTACTTTGAGAATTTGGAGCTAATCGAGCCTGTGATACATCTAGAAGGGCTCGGTAAGTGCGTGCTATCACCGAGTCGCTTGATTACGAGCAAAGTATCAAAAGACATACGTGTTCCAGCCTGTCGTCACACATCAACTACAGCTTTCATATTAAGATGTAGACACACTCACATGTGTTGGTCAACTCGTGGATCGAAGCTTGCAGCTTGGCCTTTGCTTGTCTATACCAGCCAGTCAGCACGACATACAGCCTACGCGGGTCTTTACTGCTCAGGTGCTCAGGTGTGAAGGTTGACATACTCTTGCTCGAGGAACTGCTCGAGCTCCTTCTGCTCGTTCAGTGCATCGTCAGCTAAAGTTGCAATTGCGCTTGGCGGTCAATGAGCAGCATGAGCAGCACGTACCTTGGAAGCCTCGTCGAGAGGGGGGATACCACCTTGTGCGGACATGTCGAGTGTTGGTTACTGATGCGGTTTGTATGTATTGAGGCTAGCTGAATGCTTGGTGCTTGGTCGCTGATGTCGATGTTGATGATACAGTGGTGGCAAGTAACTTGGTAACTTGCAGGTTGACTGCCTGACTGCCGAAAAGTTGGAATTCCCATCGGAACTTTCTGGCGGACCATGACGTGTACTAGCCACGCACGATCCTTGTGAGATACAATTACTTCCGTAATGCATCTGGCTTGCTTCATATGACCACCTTGAACTGACGGATAACTTCAGTGGTCACTACTCAGCTTACCATCACTAACACGTCCACGCGCACAGAAGAGGTCACTGCGCTATGAGTGATTACGCCCACGTTGCCGGCGGGTCGCTCAAGTTCAAGGGCGAAGGCGATAAGTGAGTTCGAAGGCGGTGCCTACCATTCCAGACACGGCTCGAAGCCATATGTCTTTCCGAGGCTGCAGGTGCTCGTCACAATATAAGCACAGAGAAAGGATGCAGCTGACCCTGCTTGTGTCCGTTACAGGAAGAAGAAGAAAAAGTCTCATTCTTCGTCGGACCGCGTCAAGGCCGAGAACGAGCTTCGTTCCAAGGAGAAAGAGCGCGAGCGATCTCGACGAGACGACGACGACGACGAGGATATCCCCAGCTCCTCCCAAGGCCGGAGTAGAGGGCCGAAGGAGGAAGGACCGAAAATGACTGAAGCAGAAAGGCGTTTCCTCGAAAAACAGAAAGAGAGAGTGAGGCTTGTCTCTCTTATACTTACATATCGATATGATTGCCGTGATATGAAATATAGCTGACTGCTAGTTCACTCGTACTGCAGAGACAAGAACGCGCGAGAGAGTCGGCTAAGAAGACACATAAAGAGCGGGTGCAAGAGTACAACGCGAAGCTCGATGCGCTCAGGTCAGTGCTTCGTCGCCCTAGTACTTGCTCAATCAAGATGACTGTGCTGATATTAGGTTTGATCTCTCAGCGAGCACCACGATCTGCCCAAGGTGAGTTTGCTGTCTACTGCCTTAGGTTCTGCTGGCCGCGTTTCTGCGCTGTACCCGCTCGCGGACCAAGTGCTGATTGAATGGCCACGCAGATCGGTCCAGGATAATATCCGCCAATGGTCATTGCGAAGGGTGTCGGTGTCATGTCGTTATGCATATATATCGTTCCGCTGTTGTATGACTGTCGTATAGACAGTGCGATGCACACGTATCAGGGCGCTTGCTGAACCCTGCAAGACAGTTGATGAAGTCACAAGTGTTTGTACTAGTACATAGATGTTTGGTCCAGCAGTGCGCCACGCGGTTACCATTCATTCGGCCCCGCGTAAAGAAGTTGACAGGACAAAGATAATTTTGGTACATTCAACCATATTCAACCAGCAACATTGCATAAGCATAAGCATATAGATAGCGAGGTCTCTTGTATCTGCGCCTGATACCCCGCATCATGCCGCCTCTGCCCGACTCGCTACCAGGCTTGCCGGACAATTACACCTCGAAAGTAAGTCGAGCGATCTATGCCAACGGTTACTCGTATTGAATGGATATTTCCAGTATTTCAGTAATGATGTTGTGAAGCGAAGTGATGATCCGACCTTTCGCGCAAAAGTCCTGGTGAGTCAGTCGTTATCGGCCTCACATCTCGCTTACTGACTGATTGCTCGTCGCTGTAGCGCTGCTGGGCAGACGAAGATGGTGTATTACCTCCTTTAGCTGAGGGTCAAGAGGAACATCCCCTGGACAGGCTATTGAAGCGGGGCGAAGTAGGCATCAGGTGAGCTCGGCGGCTTCAAACTTGTTGGACGAATATTGAAGCTCGACGGTGTGCTCAGTAACTTGGCCACTGGCGACTTGTCCATCGTGCCGGAATCCACTGTTCAGCTGTATCAGCGTGAATTCCTGAAAGGCGACATCGTCAAGAGATCTCTGACTGAAGTTGAGTCTGCGGTGGTCTCGTCGCTCAACACCGACGTCCGCTTGCAGCACGTTATCACTGGAGAGGTGTTAGATGGCTGGGTGCCATACAAGAAGCTGGGGAACTCCTTGTTGATTGAAGCGAGGGATAGGGTGATTTACGACCAATGGATAGGGACGGTCGAAGAGGTCAGTCCAATACCTCTACTGGCTATCTGAAGTGTAATGTATGACGGACGAGGACTGATGGAATGCTAGGTCTTCGAAGACGGTCTGGTCGAGTCGCAATTAGGCATCTGTTATCGTCTCGCGGAAATGGGCGGGCTTCTGGAACCTGGACGGGTAGCAGCGGTAAGCTTGTAGCTCCTCCTGTTATCCGATTGAAGCTGAGCCCCCTGGTGGATTTAGGACGCACTGCCCAAAGACCCAGATCAGATGCAGCTGTCCACTCCTCTCCCTCCCTTCGCAAACCCTGCAGTCGACAAGATCATAGATGTTCGCCCTGTCGTCGTCTACGTCACGTGGAACGCCATCAATCAGCAGGTGAGCTGATCTGCTTCCACAACTTCATTGAACGGTACTGACGATCTACTCAGCTGCCAGCATCGGAGCAAGGGAAACATCCCGAACCGCCGAAATTCTGGTACGGCGCAGAGCTCAAAAAGCTCACCCACTTTGACGGCATGCAATCCCAGCCCCCGCCTATAGGCTCCTCGGTGCGGTTCAAGTCTGAGGCGGACGAGCAAGGTAAGTCCAGTTGTTGGGTGGCTATGCTTGCGACTAATAGATGATCAGAGCATGGCGTCAGTCCTACTAGACACGCAGGTGGCTCCCTGCAAGTCAAGCTCTACAAGGTGATCGAGAGCAGGACAAGAGCAACATTACGATGGCAGACGGGCAAGAAGACAGAGCAACTGGCTAGCGATCTGGTGCCATATCGCAATATCGACGAGTAGGTCCACTTCTCGCGACCCATAGGCGCACTTGGTTAACGCGTCATCCTAGCTACGAGACATGGCCCGGAGAGCACATAATCTGGCGAGGCGATGATGGGGAACGACGTCCTGCAGTCGTCCAAACGTTCGACCCGCATCAACGGGTAGCAG